>JACXGI010000736.1:45353-71753 GCA_016801175.1 Esox masquinongy | reverse complement strand
AATCACAGCTGACACTGTGGTCACTGAATTAATATGATCATACTGTATGACACAACCATTTCACTATTATTTCAAATACATAATAACATTAAAATGCAAGTTTCATAAAAATAAATCCCATCTGTAGCACCTTCAAAGGAGTGATCCACCCAAAACAGATCCTTGTAGGGGCAATCCCATGAATTACCTCGTTAAAAGAATAAGATGTGTTGTGATTTCTTTTGCATTTCATTGTAATAATACATTACCAAGCAACATGTTCTGGAAATATGACGATACTCAAGTGAACTACAAAACTCTCAATGCAATAATCAGTCTGGACAGTGTGGCCAGGGAACTAGAAATGTACAGACAAAAATGATACCAAAGTCAATCTCAGCATGTGACATAGTTGTAAAATTATTTCAATAAACCTCCCTATAGATATTGGAGTTAAAATTAGCATGCAACAGTTTTACTTACTAAAACATGTCATAGAGGCCGATCTGCTCTGAATTCCAATCCAACTCCCTTCCCTTAACCTAACCTTAACCCTTACCTGACCTTAACCCTTACCTAACCTTAACTGTTTTGGATATACACTTAAGTGACTTCAGAGCTGGGCCAGCTCTGTCCACTCCATTGAGTCATTCCCCTTAACCTCTAAGATCTGCCTCCAATGCTTTAATTTAAGTAAAATACCCAACGTCAGATCATAAGCGCATTCTATAAATATGAAACAGACTGTTGATTTGAGGACTCACTAAATAGAACTGAAATAGGCCTTCAGAACATATAAATACAATAGAGGAAATACTATGAAAATGAAATGCAAAGAATACTGTAGGCAATTACACCATTGTTTTACATTACTGCATGTCAGCTGCATGAACAATTATCTAAAACATGGAGCAGGCTATACTCTCCAAATGTTGTGTTTCAGCAGGAACTCTTAAATGTTGCCACAGCGGGAGACATTGTGGCCAAGACAGATACACCCTTCCAGCAATGAACAAATCAACTCAAGCTACAAATGTTGTTTTATTACATACATGTCTCTTTCAATTCATTTAATTGCAAGTTCACACAGTACACTGTTTGGAATGCTTTGTTGTAACTTCAACCCTCCACATCCCACTTCCCCAACTACAGAGAAGAAAATATGCTGATGTTCTTCCGCTGGCAGGGATTGAGTGGGCAACTGCCAGTGCTGTGTTCATGGGGCCAGGGAGACATGGGGGGGCTAGGGAAGCAGTGTGCTGAGAGACAGGCCGTCACTGGCAGAGAGAGGGTGAACCATTGCTGAAGCCACAGTCACAGGCCTGTGGGGTCGGAGAGAAATGTAACTTGGAGAGTAGCGAGAGGCAACGGAGCCAGGGCTAGAGTAGCTATGGGTGCCAGAGAGAGAGGCAGAGAGAGAGAGAGAGCGAGAGAGAGAGAGAGAGAGAGAGAGACAGTCTGCTGGTGTGGGGAACCACACAACAGGAAGCTGTAGCTGCAGGGGCTTAAAGGATGTGTCCAATGCCTGGTTTGAATGTGCGGAGGCTGGGAAGGACGCCAGGTCTGGAGCTGTGGCCGAGCTGGTGCTGGTGGAATGATTGAATGAATGAATGGCAGTGATGGTGGCAGGGTATGTAGTCATCCTGGCAGTCGGGTGCGTGGTAACATCCCACGTTAAGCAACATGGTGTAGGTGGATGTGGCCCTGGCAGCAGGGACAGTCAGAGAGCAAATAACACAGTCGGTTAACAACAGAGTTTAGCTGGACAAAACACCATGAAATCGGCATCTCCGGAGTGAGAGCGCCACTCTCCAGGATGGTAGTATGTGGTTGAACTAATGTGGTCTGTCATCACAAACAGAGAGCGTGGACAATACTTACGATAAAATTTCAATTGTTGCTTAAATTACTCATAACACTGATGGAAATTAAACTGGAATGTAGGGATATGCTTTAAACTGATTAGATGTCTGCCCTAATGGGCACAGGCTAGCCTAGTGTCTTCATGGTCAGTAAGCCAGACTGTTAAATAATAATGACTATAGAGTTGGCACACATATGATTTGGAAATGGGACTGCATGAAAATGAATTACTGGGCCAGTGATGGATTAATAGCCAGGACTCAGATGCAATAGTTGGAGGCAAGTCTCAGAGGTCCATCAAGGAGCAGACCTACATCTGGTTGGGAGATGCATGAAGCAGTAAGCAGGTTTTAACTAGTGATTAGCAGTAAGCAGGTTTTAACCATTCGAGGCTTCATTATCGTTCTTCTAGCAGCAGGATATTATGCTAGCAGCGCTAACTCAGATTTTCTTTTTCAAAATAAAAGCCATCTTTGAAATATATAAGGCAATATAGTTAACAATATAGTCAATACATTTTATGTTTAATGTCCTTTCCAATGTTGTTCTTGTCTGTTCTTTTTCACAGACTATATTGTTAACTATATTGCCTTATGAATTTCAATGATGGCTTTTATTGTGATAAAGAAAATCTGAGTGCAACCAGCATAATATCCTGCTGCTAAAATAACGCTAATGAAGCCTCATTTCGCCATCACTAGTTTTAACCCATAGAAACAGCTTAATATTTTATTAAAATACATATGTAAGCAAATTGTTGGCAAAAATAAATAACAGAAATACGTTTTAGCAGTTACGCTTATATTTTACAATTTATGCTAAATAGCAGTAAAGTATAATTTCACTCTAAGTTACTTTATTCAGAACTTCCTCATGGGTCTGAAAATTCCATATTATCCATATAGTCTCCATCTTAAAACAATTCCAAATATATTTAACCACTGACTTCGACATATAGTTTTAAGGAGAGCTAGGACAGGTGTGGAGGCTAATTGACAATGACTAGCAGCTGGTGCTTGAGGAGTTGTGTTCCAGGCAACTAGTCAAGGTGTTGCACATAGAAGTGTTCACTGATTAGTGATAGGTAGCAGCTGGTGCTTGTTAGGTTGCTAGGAAGCTGCGTTCAGGTCATCTACGTAAGTGATGCATTGAAGTTGGATCCTAAATCCTGAATCTTTTGGATTAGTTGAACTTTTGACAGACATAAAAATGAGTAGAAACAAGAACTATACAAAAAAATATTAGAAACAAAATGTAGAAGACATTATTAATGGATCAGTGTTACCAAAATGACTTATTTTCCTCTGTGAAAAGGGACTCTCATTTTCAATTGATTTTCCTCAAGGCCACAGGTTTATTAACTGATCGGACTCATTAGAGTGGAGACTCAATGAGCTGTTGCACTGAATCTATGGGCATATACTGTATATGTGTGATTCTGGTTTTACTCTGGGGCCCAGAAGTCCTCACAAAGTCCATAAATTCTGACAATTCTGAGTTTAAGGTTTAAATCTGACAATTCTTAAGTTTAGGTTATATTATCTGAGGTTAGGGTTAGGTTTAAGATTCAGGTTTTAATAAGGTTTAAACAAAGGAAAGTTGGAGTGTAATTTTTCTGGCCTCCGGAAGAATAGAAGTGTGATGAGTACCAGAAGAAAAAGGCACCAACAGGAACAGAGCAGGATATTCATTGAGAAGACACTTTCATGGGTAATAAGTTGCCACACAAATCCTGTGGCGATGGTTGCCAGGTGAGGTGAGATGTCTATAATTAAACTCTTCAGATTGAGTACAATGGCTGTGAATGCATCATGCTTTTTTGTTCTGTAAAAGTATGTATTATGTTCAACACAGATGACGTGTAGAAATATTTGCTAGGTGGATGGAGCGGTCAGAGGGAGCAAAACCACATGTGTATGTTGTTTTGTTCTTCTTCAGTGCTCAAAGGTGTAAATCCAGTACATCACTGTATGTGGATTGTCTAAGTCCTGCATCTACTGCACATGTGCGTGTGTATATATATATTGTCCCTATTTTCTGTTTATTGTTTGTCTCTAACTCTACAGTGGTGCAAGTTCACTTCCTGTACATGGAAATGTATTTGGCAAATAAATATAATTGCAATTCCTTGTACGACCCGTAGGACTGTAAGACAACACACAGCCGGCAACACACAGCCCCTCTGTAATGTGATTTAACATGGGCCGACACAAAGCCCTGGCCTTAATGGATGGCAGTGACAGGAGAGGAATCACCTCATTCAGCTTCACACTGGTTGGCCCAGAATAGGAGTGGGGAGTGGGCCATGTTCATCCCCTTCCATCCCTGGGCTGAGTGGTGCAGTGGTTAGTGAACGGAATACCAATGACTAGAACATGAGAGCATGTGACCAAAGTCTTGAACGTCCCCATCTGTTTGCTCCTGTGCCATGTTGGGAGTGGCTCAGCCCGTGACAAACTTCACTTCTGACATTCTGTTAGCAATTTCTTGTTTTTTTTTAGGTTGTGGAACAAATACTGGAGTCCAATTTTCCATGCAATAGCTGTTTGAAAAATATGTACAACTATGATATTGGGAAAATATCTGCAAAATAATGTAATTATCACATCTACAAACTATTAACATTTAATTCTCGTGTGATGGTAATTCTGAGATAAATGTCTAATGGTGAAAGTCAAAGTAATGGTTTCAAGAAAGCAATATGTAGAAATTGTAATATCATTAAATGTCCATAATCTGCAGTAAACATGTAAAGATTATTTTTGGTGCATTAACCTATTCACACTTAAGTTTCAAATATCTCGAACGCCCCCCCCAGCCTGAGATCTTAATGCACAGTTATTTTTGTCAGTATGCTCTGACAATTCAAGAATTCGATTTTGACTCAACAGTACATTTCACCCACAGCTGCCCAGAAACACTACGCTGCTTACTAGTTATGTAGCTAATTTCTGATTTTGACTGGTGAAAATTATATTTGTAAACTATTACTGGCAGTAATACTAGGAAGAAGAAGATTAGGGAGAACCCGATTCAATTGCTGCATTTCACCTAGCTTCCAGATTAAATATAGTGTATTCTTCTTGATTAGGCATTCATTGTAATTGTTTTTTACCTGATGCTGTTTCCCTGCATTTTAAATCATCTCTAATAAATTACTAATATTACTGTGTGTTATATTTTTAAATGTATTAATAGTGTGTGGATAAGGAAACCTGGAGGATCACTGGGATTGAACCGATGATCCAGCTGGAGTCAACATGTCTCCAGATCCAAATCTTTAATCCCATCTTCAGTTCGGGGGCTGCCCAATTCCAGCCCTGAGGGGTATTTTTGAAAGATACTTCAAAAAACATTGAGTTCCCAAGTACTCTGAGCTTCTCTTAAGCTCTTGAGGGAGTATCAGAGTTTCTGGTTCCAGAATGGCTGGTTCTTCTTTAAATCATTAGGTGAACTGAATAGTTGATTGGTTGATCTGACAAATTACACAACATTTAAAAAGGTCCTAAGGACGATGATAGAAAATGTGATATAGACATCATGGAGTCAAAAGTACAATATCTTAGTAGTTTGGAAAAACTAATTATTCCACTGCCTACAGTGATCATGTAGATGTTTTCTCGAATAGCAGTAACACATTTACTGCTACAAATGCCAAATTAGAAGGCTATCACAAAATAACTAACAGTGTCAATTCATAAGTCAATTGGCATGATTTCATTATCAAATAGGCCCTACACACGGGCGATTATTAATACTAATAGTATAGAGAACTTTCATTGCAACGGTAAAGACATTAATTATCAAGCCTATAACCTAAATGGCAGAAGCCTACAGTATGACATAAATGCAGTGGTAGGTCCATTGCATAGCCAATGTCGGAGTAGTGTTTTATTCAATTCATGAAGTGCTTTTCATGACAACGCATACACTATTTTTAGTTGTGATTCCATGGGAGGCAAATCCTACAGGCAGTGGATAAAAATGTACTATAAGAACATCATACAAATATGTAAATTATTAGTTGGGAAAAATCATGAAGCAATACACAGAGTCAAAGTGAATATCGGGTTTGGTTACATTGGACATAAAGTTTATAGGTTGAGTAAGTTGGAGAGATAAATGACTGACTGTGTGGAAAAATTCTACTGTTCAAATAAAAATTCATCTGAATGATCTAAAGGATCTATTTGAGGTCCAATAATCTGTAATGCATGATGCACAAAACAGACTCCGATGTCAATTAGATTTTCTGCAACGGGACAGGCCGTGGTGACGGAATAGAATCTGATTGGTGGATGAGTGCCGTGCTCTATTCACTTGGATAGGATTAGATCAACTTAACGTAGTAGGTAGCAGTTTTCGTTCACAGCAGTTTTTGCTATTGTATCTCATCAGGCTATCCTACAAACTCTTGCAACATTGGAAACTTTTGACCTTGTCACACTTTGATGTGGAATTCAAACAAGAGCTGACAGTCAAATATCACACCCAGGATGCAATCCTCACTGGAGGGGAAGATGTTGACACCGTTCATATTACAGCTGTATCTGCTGATGTTGTTAATGATGGTGCCAGTCAGGAGAACCTCGGTCTTGTTTGCAGTGGAACTGTAGGAAACGGTCCTCCATTTACACTTGGTTGACATGCAGACTGTTTGCGGCGTCAAGAGTGTTTGTGGGGACATATAGCAGAGTGTCATCAGCACAAGGGTAAAAGCCTAAAATATGTTTTCTTGAGATGTTTCCTAGTGGCAGCATGTCGATAGAAAACAGTAGTGGATTTATCCCTGGCGGTCTGCTATTTGATTGACTATGGCTGATTGCTACAGACTGTTAAACACACAACCCTCTGACCATCTTGGTTGACCAAACAGTGCGAGAACTAGAACGGCTACGAAGGTGCGTCGGAAGTGCTTCGGAGGTGCTTCGGAGGTGCGTCGGAAGTGCTTCGGAGGTGCTTCGGAGGTGCGTCAGATGTGCGTCGGAGGATACATATCTTGACATTGAGTCTGCTGGGAGTTGGTCACTGGAATTGGATATCACGAAATTTAGAGAAATATGGATACATTTTAAAAATGATTTACCAGAAATTATATTCCAATGCCTAAAGGTTTTATTATGATAATGTACAGTATATAAAACCTGAATTGAATACATATTCTCATATACAGAATGGGATTAGATCACTTGATAAATACAGTCAATCATTTTATGAGATTACATCCCAAGCAAAGTCCAATTTGACCGCTCGACTTTAGTAAGCCATAGCTCAGCCTCTGAAAGTCATACAGTAATGTCAAGCAAACAAATTGGAATAACAATATCACCGTGATAGGATCCGATTTCACATGCATCTATGTCATTATGATATTGTTCAATCAAATCCACCAGAGATCACGGGTGACTAGAATCAGACAGATATATTTATTAAATTCAGTCATTTGAATTTTTGTATCTTATCAGTTTGTATCTTAATACGGATGTGTGCTTTTTCTTTGTGTAAATTATAAATGTATGAGCTTCACAAGTGCTTGTTAATGCGGATGCATGTATGTGCTGTGTTTTTAATCATGTCTCCATCTCTGTGGCCTGAAGGAACACAGTGCTCCATTTATCGAGCTCCCTTCCTCCACCAAACGGGGTTGGTCTTCGAGATAACTCTGCAGGCCTGAATGTGTCTCGCCGTTCCTGCTTTGACGCATTTACCCCCATCCGCCCTAACTCTTCCCTCCCTGCTTTTCCTCTCACCTTCTCCCCCTCCTGGACCAAATTCAGCCAGAGTTTGCAGTTAGGCATCTGCAACGCCTCTCTAAACATTTCCATAGCTCCACCTGTACTACTCAGTGATGGGTGGGGCTGACATGTTGGCGTGAGAAGAAAATCAATGTTTTGATTTTCAAGACAATATCAACACCTACAGTTACTGACACTGCATGAATTATTTGTTTGTTTGGAGTTAATCGTTCCATTTCGGTTTTGTCCAGATTGATATCTGTTGTAAAGCATGAAAGTGGATTGTATGTGGATGTTTGATTCTGTCCATCCTGAATGCTGTAATAAGCAAAAACTGTGCGGATGGCGATAGATATTATAAACAGGCCAGTAACCTTCAAGAATGGAGTCAGTCAAGTGCCCTCCACACTGATACAAACAGACAAAAGGTCTGAAGGTTTGATGTCTAAGGTTTGAAGAGAATGCAGAAAAAAAAGAAAAATCAGCCGGTATTAAATTGAAGGGGTTTGGGTCAGCCAGGATGTCCTGAAAAAGGTACGTAGCAGTCTGGTGAACATCATCTTTATGTTAATATCAAAGCTGGGTTTGTCATTTTGAGCTTGAGGGACAAAACCAAAAAGACCAAAATATTAAATACAGCCTGGACACTAACTGATGGGCCACGGTCACCAGTTGAGCTGCCTGTTCCAGAATGCTACCAAAACAGGAAGGCGCTGCTTGTCATTGGTGACATCACCCACTCTGCATACCCTCAGCTGGATGCTTCTGACTGGTTGATGCGTCAGAATGCATATGGCCAAGAAGAACCTGTTTAAACATTCATTCGTTCCTAGTGCTGTTGGACTACTAAATACAACATGAAGAGTATTGGCACATGCTATTTATCTCTGTTTACAGTGCTTTGGTGCAGCTGTCCGTTCTGAGTGAATATATCAGTTTCCTGTTTTAAGTGCATGTTGTATGATGGAGTGGCTGTTTTAAATATGATGTACATGATGTGAGAATGTATATGTGCATGGGATCCTTTTAATGTATTCTGTTGCCAAAGAAAAGTTATGTTATATCCCTTTTCTATACAATACTGTGCAAAATTCTAATTAAAGCCATTCATCTTAGCAGTAAGTTTATCACTGGACATCAATAACCCCAAACATACTGCCATAGCAACTGGCCTGGGAGGGCGTTACCAGAGTAGATACCCATTTATAAATGCAATGTTTTAGTCTTTCAGCAGACACTCTTTCCGTAGAAGCTCACTAGAATGAGTGCGTACAGATTCTTAATTTAGTCTGTGGGACTCAAACCTAGAACTTAGGCTTGTAAGCGCCATGCTCTATCGGCTAAGAAGAACTGGCTCATTTCAACTTGAGATTTGAACTTGTAGATAAATAATCATGACAGCCTTGGAGCCTAGGTCTTATTCTGGAAATCCACATCTATCTATGTACATCCAAACAAAAAAGGGATTGCCTACATTAGCTCTTCCAAAATTAAAATGATTAACAATATTTAAGTGGAAAAACAAAATGGATAATTGCTCTGAAAATGTATTTAGAAAACATACCCTTTTTCCTTGAAGGTTTCTTGGTTGCATACTGAAGAGTTCCATGGTTCACAAAGAGCTAATAAAAGACGGAAGCCATTTCCTACAAAAAATAATATCCAAGCCTGCATACATTTTTCAAGGAGACACGCTAAATCCCCTAAACCCAAATCTGAAAATATGTCATGGTTTGACGAGACAAAGGTAGAATCTTTTGGCTTCAATTCCAAAATGTCTGTTTGGCACAAAGCCAAAACGGCTCATTATGATCAAGTCAAGAACCTACTGTAGAGCATGGTGGCTGCTGCATCATGTTACTCTTTAAAGAGGCCACGAATAGCTCCAAATAATAAGATAAGATATGTTGGCGCAAACCTTCCTGCCCTCTGCCAGAAACTGAATCTAAAGAATTCCACCTTTCCACACAGTAACGATCTGAAGCACACAGCCCAATCAACCAAGGGATGGCTTGCAGAAACGAAGATCAATATCAATGTCAAAAGGCCAGACCTAAAGAAAGTCTTGGGACTGACCTAAGGAAGACTGCAAACAGGAGTTCCCCTCACAATTCGACTGATCTTGTATCTTGCTTTTCATCCCCTGTATCTTGTTAACTCAAATGCCAATTACAAATCTAACTATAGATTCTAACGAGCTCATTTACATTTGGGTCATTTAGCAGATGGTCTTATCCAGAACGATTTACAGGGGCAATTAGGGTTGAGTGCCTTGCTCAAGGGCACAACAAGAGTTTTTTTTTTTTATCTAGTCCTCTAATGGCATAAAACCAGCAAACTTTTAGTTACTGGGTCAGTGCTTCTAAGCACTAGGCCCTTGCCTGCATCCATCATGTTTGTGGCATTATTCTGCATAGCTATCCCAGGAAATGTGTTTTCATTTGTTGATTCGATGAAATGCAAGGCAAATTGAGCTGTTGAAGACAGAGACTTTCCAGTGTCACTTCCTAACAGTAGCCCTCTAAATCATCCTCCTCCTCTTTTGGCTTCATCATGACATGGTTGCACCTTATGATATACTGATTTATTCTTTGCCCTTGAAGTGCTGTGAGACTTTATGTAAAGGACCATAGAAGATTCATTAATTAAATTAATTATTCTAATTATTGCTAGCACCACCTCACTAGAAAGGGGTTGAATGTTTCTGAGGTAAATCTCTATCAAAACAATATTAATCCCTTGTCATTTGCCATGGATGTTTTAAAGGGCTGGTGTATTACAGCGCCACCACAGGCTATGAAAAGGGATTTCTGTCTGCTTTGGGCATGGTCTGCATAAACTCTGACAGGTGTAGGCTCTAACCTATTCAAATCTATAATAGATATACATCGTTTCATTTGGTTTTCAGTACTTTATGTCTGTACTTTACTGATGGAAACATCTGAATAATCATTTGAAATCATTCAAAGTCACGTCCTGGCATGGCAGTCCTGGCACGGCAGTCCTGGCACGGCAGTCCTGACACCGCAGTCCTGACACCACAGTCCTGGTACGGCAGTCCTGGCATGGCAGGCCTTTGAGGTCGATGGGCTTGGTGGGTGTGTGACATGTTCCAGCATGTTCTGTCATATAATAGAATCTACTTATCTCTCTTTGTACACATGTTCCAGAATGTCCTTGAACCTGGGCATCCTGCTTTCCTGAAGATCTGACAGCTGTAAATGGGGGTCGGCCACGCTGCATCTCCCACATATCCTCTGATCCCTGTCGTTCTGACATCAGCCAGCTGTGTTGAATCCTGGGGATAATTGACCATATGAGCGATTACGGCGCATTTCCTAGTCCATTTCTGAATGTCAAACACTGAAGCTCCTCGTGGACTCACAGCAGGAAAAACACCCTGCTGCGTCTACTCAAACGAAATGTCAACTTCCTGCTCTACCATGGAGAAAAATTATGCAATCATGTTTTTTTCTTCTGTCTCGTTTACGTAATAGTGTTTTTTTCTTTGCAATCCACTTAATATTTGGATTTCTCTCAACAACATCGGGTGGCAATGACCGTGTCAACATGCATGGCAAGATCACATTATGCTAATGTTCTTCTGTCAGTCGTAAAATTATAAATTAGTAGGAAACAGGACCAGCAATGGCCATTCAGTTGCTGATGACAATCTGAAGTGAGGAAAAGGATTAATATATATGATAGCTGATTGACTGTGAGAATGTGTGAGCATGTTAACATGACTAAAGGTACATCTCAAAAAATTAGAAAATCATGGAAAAGTTCATTTTTTTCCATGAAAATCCAAAAGTGACACCTTTATTTATTCTATATTATTTACACATAAAGTGAAACATTTCAAGGCTTTTTTGTTTCCATCTTGATGATTATGACTTACAGCTCATGGAAATCAAAAATATTAGAATAAAAATTTACTATACAGAAATGCCGACCTGACATGAGCTCTAATCAGCTAACTCCCTGAGCCTTCTGTACACACAACCACAATCATGGGGAAGACTGCTGACTTGACAGTTGTCCAGAAGACACTCATTGACACCCTCCATGAGGAAGGTAAGCCACAAAAGGTCCTTGCTGAAAGAAATGCCTGTTTGCAGAGTGCTGTATCAAAGCATATTCATGGAAAGTTGACTGGAAGGGAAAAGTGTAGCAGGAAAAGGTGCACAAGCAACAGGGATGACCGCAGCTTTGAGAGGATTGTCAAGCAAAGCCGATTCAAGAACTTGGGGGAGCTTCACAAGGAGTGGACTGTGACTGGAGTCAGTGCATCAAGAGCCACCACGCACAGATGTGTCCAGGAAATGGGATACAAGTGTTTCATTCCTAGTGTCAAGCTACTCCTGAACCAGAGACAACGACAGAAGCGTCTTACCTGGGCAAAGGAGAAAAAGAACTGGACCGCTGCTCAGTGGTCCAATCCTCTCTTCAGATGAATGTAAATTTTGCATTTCATTTGGAAATCAAGGTCCCAGAGTCTGAAGGAAGAGTGGAGAGGCACAGAATCCAAGTTGCTTGATGTCCAGTGTGAAGTTTTCACCGTCAGTGATGATTTGGGGTGCCATGTCATCTGCTGGTGTTGGTCCACTGTGTTTTATCAAGTTCAGAGTCAATGCAGCTGTCTACCAGGAGATTTTAGAGCAGTTCATGCTTCCATCTGCTGAAAAGCTTTATGGAGATGCTGATTTCCTTTTCCAGCAGGACTTGGCTCCTGCCCACAGTGCCAAAACGACTGGTAACTGGCTTGCTGCCCATGGTATTACTGTGCTAGATTGGCCAGCCAACTCACCTGACCTGAACCCCATATAGAATCTATGGGGTATTGTCAAGAGGACAATGAGATACACCAGACCCAACAACACAGACGAGCTGAAGGCCACTATCAAAGCAACCTGGGCTTCCATTAACATCTCAGCAGTGCCACAGGCTTATTGCCTCCATGCCACGCCGCACTGATGCAGTAATTCATGCCCCGACTAAGTATTGAATGCATAAATTAAAATACTTAGGAAATCTTTGCAGGTGTTTTGAGTTAATTAGCTGATTAGAGCTCTTTTCAATTTTTAAATCCAGGTTAAAAACACTTCTCTTTTCACGTGCCTATGACTGAGCACTTAAACTTAACCACAAATGTTTAGCCTAATAGCTTCTTATGTTTTTATCCCATTTTTATTATTTTATATTTTCTCATTCTATTTTTTATTATTATGATGTTGTTTTGATGTTTTCATTTGTGTATTTGTTTTTATGTTATGGTATTTTTATATTCTTTCTTTTTCTTTGTAAAGCACATTGAATTGTTTCGATGTATGAATTGTGCTATATAAATAAACTTGCTTGCTTGCTTGCTTGCTTGCTCTTCTCAGGTCGACATTTCTGTATTATAAATTTTTTATTCTTGAGACATGAATTTTTGATTTCCTTTATATGTAATCAATCTAGAATAAGGTGTCACTTTTTGATTTGAATTTTTTGAGATGCACCTGTATGTGTCTGAGCATGTGGGGGACTGTACGCGTGTAAAATTGTCAGTGGGTGTGAGTAGAAATGTGTGTAGAAATAAGTCTGACCAATTGTGTGCGTCTGTGTGTGTGTGTTTGCGCATATGCTTTGCATACAGAATGAGCGTGTTTGAGTGAATGTGTTTGTGAGACCTCTGAGCAGGAGAACAGTGCTGGCTGTCAGGATATAGGTCGCTGGTGAGAGACTGCATAGAGTAAGGTCATTAAGGTAATAACTCTAACGTCTGAACGACGTGCCCTTCCTGCTAATCAAGGCGAGGGGCTCCACGCCATCTGCTCCTCGCCTTCGTACCTCTACTCACCAGTGCCTCGCCTTTCCGCACCGCGGTGTCCCTCGTCTGACTTATCTGTCTGAATGATGGGGAGGGCCGGATGGCCGAAGGCAGTGAGGAGTGAGATGGTGGTTGTGTTCCTCTTTCTTCCTTAGTCCATTGTATTCCTAATCAGATTTACAGTACATGATCCCCAAATAATCTGCAGGATAACTGCAGTCAGTGTTAATATGGGATTCCTAACTTGGCTGGTACACTCACATATGCAGAAACGCAGACCAGAGTACACACTCTACATACACTCTAAAGTATTTAAAGAAAACACAGATTATCTTGTTAAATTAAGTTAAAATATTGTATTTTCAATATACAACATAGACTTTCAAGTCAGTTCAACTCTTAACATCAACAATAATTTTCAACAATGATAACTGATTTGTATTATACATTTTATTCATATGACGTTATCATTGTTTTTTTTAATCTATGCTGTTGATTCCACTGACTGTGAAGTTGTTTTGGACACTTAATTACCAAAATGTCCATGTAAATGTGCAAAAAATACTTGCACTGCATATTGGTTGTTATTTTTATGACCTTCAACTACACTCGGATTGTGTGTAAATCTCATTCTCAGCTGATGAGTCAGAGGAAAGAACTTGAAAGGAGAGAAGAGACACTATTGCCAGGATAGGTTACACCTTGTTCTTTTTCGTGTATCTGCAATAACCTAATCGACAGACGCAAAATGTCTCTCATGAGCACCAGAGCATGTGGCAATCAATGGCAGCTCCCCTGGACTGCAGTGATGAAACTTGGCCTCTCATAGAGCCGTTGTTAAATCACAGGTATAGGGCTGCAACTAATTTTGATAATCGATTAATCTGTCGATTACTACTTCGATTAATCGGATAGAAAAAATATGTATCAATTCCAGCATTAAATTAAAGTGTTTTATTTAAAATAAATACACGTTTTCAGTATTTTTTCTTATCCTTTTACAGTGCCTTGTAAAAGGATAACTACTACTGTAGGCAGTAGTTATAAAACAAAAACGTGCAAAAACTAAAGTGTTATCATAAAATAATCTTCAAGACTGTTGGAAGAGCATTGTAAAGTGTCATGAAGCTGGTTGAGAGACTTGACTGATGCTGTAAATGTTAATGGAAATGGTAATGCATTTAAATGCCTCAACGTTTCTGTTGTGGAGAAATATAGAACTCACCAAATTTGCAACTTAACACTAATGGGTTAATTCAACATTGTAAATGGTTGCTAGCCGGAGCTGCTCAACTATACACAAGCTGAAGTAGATCACTGGTTTGTTGAAATTGCTAGTGAGACTGAAGATGAACTATACACTGCCAAAGCTATTTCATTTCACCTTTATTTCTTTCATCTGTGAATGACATTGATATAATAACTATCAATATAGGTGACGATAACTGACTTTTTCGTCAAGTGAAATGATGAGAGAATCATGGAAACCCCTACTCTTTAACTGCCCAAGGGGTTTTGATCTAGCCTATATATGCGGAACAAATCCTAATGCATAATTTGTTTTGACTGTGACGAGATTTGAACACGGGACCAAATTATTATGAATGACAAATTTGTATTATATCTTCTGTCATCGCAGCTACAGCACGTTTTCTCTTTAAATGTTTGCTTTACAATCATGCTCCCATGCCATGAGAGTTCAGCGTTGCAAATTTGTTCTGCGTTTGCAACAAACTGTTTTTGTTTAGTTCTTAAACGTAAAGTGGTCCCGTACGCGACATCCCTCCGATGTGGCCTCCTCCATCTTTCAAATTTTTTTTTTTTTTGCTGCATCACGTGTAGACCCAACTAATCCATAATGACAATCGTTGCCAACAATTTTTGTTATCGACGTTATCGATTTTTATTGATTAGTCGTTGCAGCCCTACACAGGGACACTCACTGGCCTGGAGTCCATCTTAGTGCTGTAAACCAAGCAGAGTCAATATCACTTATACTGTACACAGCAAGGCAATAGACACCAGTTTACAAGGGCTTTTTGAGATTTGGAAACTAAACATGTTTTCAGATCTAAAAATAACCAATATTTTCACAACAGATGCTTGTATACAGAAGTAGTGGAGGTTGACCCCGATGAACAAGCAGAAGGTAATTTTACTGATTATTTTCCAAGACTTTTAATTAATGTTTTCCAGTCTCCCACGTGGGATTACTGTTGTAATCATTTTCATTTGGATTCAGTGACCGATTCAGTGTTGAATTCTGCAATGTGGAGACCTCTTAACACACGTGGGCTTTTCTACACTCCGTGGAAACTCAAACCCCTTTACTCCAGTGTAACTAAAGCTACAGGAATAGGCTAAGTGGCCATGTTTGAATTATTTAGATAGGGTTTGTGTTTAGTGTGGTTATGAGGGAAGGCCTGGGAAATGTGATCTATTTGAGGCTTTGTAGCAGTGGGCATGGTAAGTGAGGGCATGTTGGAAAAGGGCGCATGGGGCACCAGGTTGTGGACAGGCTATAAGGGCACATGTCATGGATTAAGGAGACTCTGCGTCTGTGAAGAAATACTCAGGGGCACTGGTTCTTGGTTTGTTAAACCCACATATGAGCTTTTTAACTACAACATTTAGCCTTCTTGACTGGAAAACACTGTTGTATGTGTTACAATAACGTTGGCTGTAATTGAGTGTTAACCATTAGATAGTGTTAACCATTGTCATACTGTATTGTCTGTCACATGGTCGAAAAAACAGATCAACCACATAGGGGCCATGGAAAGAGCTGACAGAGGACTATGTGCCCCTCCTTTGCCGTCCTGCTGTCTGAAAGGTGATACAAGATCTTTGGCCCTGAGTCATGTGGAAAGAACTTCACATGAAGACTTTTCCAATATAAAGTAAAAAAGATTAGAGAGTAAGGTAAGCCTTTCTTGATCCTTATCACGGAACCCCAATGCTGACAGAGCATGAATCAAATGTTTTCCTGTACACACCACCTCAAAAGTTACACATGAGTAACTTTCTGCCCATAACTAGTAATGGGAACACAACTGGGCTGGTCTTTGGTAAAATTCAAATGTCCTTTAACACCTTGAGACTCAAGCATGGATCTATATCATAGCAAAAATGTATATGTACGTACCCTTCAGAATACTTTTAATAGGCCTCTATGATGTACTAAAGAATCAGGTTTTAAAATGTTATGGTTGTAGAATATTTCATGGCTTTTAATAAATTAAGGTGATTGTTTCACTTCCAAAAATGCACACAAATGCGGTATCACGTGTGCTCAAGAATGCCTAGTAGATCCCCCCCCCAGCTGCAGGAGTTTAGATAAGCAAGTTAACCTAAGATAGCTACTGTAGGTAACGTTAACTAGATAGTTAGATAGCTACCTAGTTATTAATCAATGTGTTAATTAGAAAGAATTAGAATCACAAGTTTTTGCAAAACACTAAAAATAATGTACATTTGCATCCATCTCAGAGAAATACGTCACAGTAAATGTGATAAATACAAATGTGTGAATAAGGATATATATCAATTACAAATTTATGATATCAATATTTACATATTGTTTAAAAACTTTCAATATGAGAAATTTGTATGTAAAATAAAAACATTTGACATTTTGGATTGATTTAGCAAAGTAATTACATTGGAGGTTCTTCCTCAAGGGCAAAACAACACACCTCTTTTATATAGTCTGCTAAGTGCATTATTCTGAAGTGAGGAAACCCACATATCAGTCAAGTATACAAGCAACAAATATTCCATTCCAGTTAAGCGAGGGGCTTATGAACATCACATTTTGCCTCAAAAACCCCTCAATCCTTAAAAGGACTGTGGTCTAGATTTCTGGGACCAATACAAGACTTCTAAACATTTGAATGCTAACAAAACAGCCGGACATGCTGTATATAACCTCCCCCTGTTAGGCAACACTGACCCACTGTGAGAATGTTAACCAAATGACAACGTGTTGAATTCTACTCCATGAGTTTGCTAATTGGTCTGTGCACATGTCGCTCTTTTCTAATTAGCTAACGTATCTGCCGGGCCGTGAAAAGTTATAGAGTAATTCCTATCTTAAACTACTGTACCAGACAAAATTCTGGTAGAACAATGCAAAATTAGCAAAAATAAATAATCATGATGAATATCATTATTAGCTTTTCAGTTTTGGTAAAGCTGGTGCAGTGTGTGTACCAAAGTGAAAAAGACTTGGGCATGGGCATTGCGGTATGAAAAAGCACAGCAAAACACATTGAACTTCAAAACTTTAGCTACAGTAGTAGCTAACATTAATGGGGTGGGATGTAGCCTAGCAGTTAAAGCATCTAACAACTAAGACTGAATGACTGAGCTGGTAGAAAAGTCTATCGTTCGGTGGCAGAGTAAGACGGTTAACCATAATTGATCCCGGGTTGAAATGTTCAATGATAGTCTGTTCTCAGTCACTTAACGTGGTAAAATATATATTTTTATTACCTTTTCTTTTTGTCCTTAGTGACATAGCTGAGAAGTTATTTAAAGATGGGTTGTAAATTCTATAACAGGCAGGTTTGCAAACAAATTCAATCAACTTTCACCCAGTATAAAACACACCTACCCAGGTGCCAGGGCATGACCTCACTGAAGAGACAAGTCCTACAGTATGTAGTCAAGGCTGTGCTGACTTGCTGAGCAGTGAGAACTGGATGTTTTTAAAAGGAAAAATATGTTGACTCATATCATTATATAGCATATAGAAAATTGAGGACATTATTCATTTTCTTCTTTGGGGTTGCTATCGGAGGAGCTGGGTTTATTCTTGGCAGAGCTTCAGCACTCTCTTGCTCCGGCCTTAAACAATTTGTAATTGTCAATTTCACGAAGTCCACCATTGCTCCTGGACTCAAGGAATGATTATCATCCTGCTGTAGCACATTCTCCCGTCATCGTGGAGATCTTTTAATCACAAGACCTTTACAGAGCCCTGGAAATAGAATTCCATCAGCTCCAAATCATCCAAAACACAGTGCGGTACCTGAGTGCTAACAGCGATGAGACTACAGAGACGGGGTGAAGGAATGATGCCAGGACAACAGCCTCCAACTCTCACGTTACCAAAAATCCACAGCTGCACCACTGAGAGCATCTTAACTGGCTATATCAACAGCTATGATGAAACAACACACTGCCCTCAACCACAAGGCTTTATGAAAGGTAGTGCAGACACTGCCTACCTACTAGAGCTGTACTGTGGAGACTATTTTCACCTTTCAAACCTAGCTGCACATTAGAGCAGGTTCTCAATACTGGTTCTTGGGACCCAATGGGTACACATTTTAGTTTTTGCGCTTGCCTCACACACCTGATTCTGTAAACAAGCTTCAAACATTTTGTAAGTGGAATCAAGTGTCAAGTGCCAGGGCACACAGCACTTTATAATGTATACATCCTTTTGTGTACATACATGTATCGCAATGAAAACTACTGTACCTTCTATTTAATTTATTACATTTTTCATAAAACATGTTGTTATTGATATTGTACTGCAATGTTGAGGGAGATACAACATATAGCAGAATTTTATGTTATTATATGACGTGCTTTCAAACTATATGACTGTTTTCAGTTGAATGCACCCATACTGTTTACAAAACATCCTGCCTGCCACATAGGCATTTCAGTGAAACTGAAATGTGAGTAGTTGACAACAAGGCCATATCACGAATGAAGTCTGATGTTGTCTGCAGATTTAGTCCAGCAAACCATTAGGGGTTAGCAGTTTGATTTCCCTGAGTCTCACCTTTCTCTGCCTCTACTCGAAGAAAGCTGGCAGGGTCATATCCAAGAGATAACCAAGAGCTTGTTTATGCATTGGCATTTTGCTTCACTACTTGCATTAAGGATGTCTTGAGAGCACACCAGTGCCATTTAAAATGAATTGCACTGATTTGATATCGATGACAAACCAAGGTTGAGCAGAAAATAAGACAGACGAGGACTCTGTTAATGTAAGCTCAAGTCCATCCACTGAGACGCTAACACCACTGACTAAATAATGTCGCTCACTGGGATTCTGAATCACATTGCTTTCTCTTCACGGGCATGTAAACGCCTAATGCTTTATTCTGTATTTTGTATTAACATTTATGGGAAAACTCTGATGAGGTGTTATGATTAATCCTGAAAGGCTAGGATCCTGTGGCGTGTTCTCGACTGGTGTTGATCATTCTGCCTTCAGGAAATAATGCAGTTACAGTGACACAGATTGAGAGATTAAAATATTATTTATACATATATGTATTTAACTCCTAATATAGCCTCTATACTGCCCCTTCGTTCTGCGTCTGTCAGATTGTAATTTGATGTCCACATGGTCTTAGGGAGTCTTGACAGTGAGTTACCACAGAGCCTACACAGTCTCTCTCTCTCTCCTCTCTCTCGCTCTGATTTTTCACTGACACAACCGAGCGCTTCATGAATTTATAGATGAGGGAAATGGTTTAAAAATGGTTCCCTTAAAATATCGCATTGAATGGAATAAAACCCTCCGCCTCAAGCCGAGAGGGTGAGGTAGTTAAGGGGGGAGGGTGGAAGGGAGGAATCAATATCTCATTTTGGAGTCAAATACACAAGCAGTGCAGATTCCATAAAGTTGAGTTTGAAGGGAAAATGTGATTGCAGGACTTCCTCATCCTTCATCATGTAAATGGGACTGTAATGGCTTCAATTCTATTGAATGCTCTTCTCCTGGTAGCACGTATTCCTCATCCTCAGTAGTATACAAATTACCTTGTTGTGGTGACAAAGTGCAGTCAAAACAAACAGGCAGGCAAAAAATACACAACATGCATTGCTGGATACCTGATGCTATCCTCAGGTTTTTTGCATATTTCTTGGCCGTCACAGAATAAAAAACGAAAATGACATATTGTCCCAATTAAAGAGTGTAGGGGATTAGTGCAAGTTCATTAAACTGTGAAATAACCATCCTCTCTTTGATCAAATCAATCAAGCACAATGCTTTTAGATATTTAGCATGCTTCACATGTGGTCTGCTCAGACTAAGGTGTAGGCTACCTGCAGATGAGTAGCATACCGAAGCAGTCTTCTGCCCTCTACTGATTGAATCATTACCACTCTTCTGCACAATAACTTGGTAGAGCATTTCCAGAAAAGCAGCACTAAACATCAACTGTAAGCGATGCAAAAACCAGGCCCACAGATTATCATCTCCTGTATCCAACAGACAAAATTAAACCAAATATAAAATCCATTAATTCAGTAAATATCTACACTTTCAAATAGAAAATAAAAATGCTTGTCTCTTCTCAGTCAGTTAAGATTACTCAGAATTAATAGTAGATTAATAAACCTGAAAGAAGTCCGAAGAAATCTGGTGGGTGATTAGTTCTCTCGCTGTTTTAGCCAAAATCTAGAATCGTCTTCAAAGATTTAACAGAAATCTAGAATCATTCATTAACATGCTAGCTGCATATTTAATAGCTGAAATACTGAATAGGTAAAAGTTCTCATTTTTAAGTGATTGTTTGTGATCAAATCATCGATAAATTTTTTTGCTTTATAATCAACATTAATATGATAATCAAAAAATGATAGTATCGGTTCCAGGACTTGGAATTTTGGCCGGAAAGGCATTTGGAAAACCTAAAATATAGATTGCTGCCATACCTTCTCCTTGGAGCGATTACTGGGCAAGGGGACATGAATGTGTAATTTTGTTAATTAGGTGTACTATTCCTTTAAATGATACATTAAACATCAGGAGAGTTGACTTAGAGCAGTTACATTTGTGGATGTCGTAACCCTATGTTGCAATATTTTGTAGTACTGTGAGTCGCTCTGAATAAGAATGTCTGCCAAAATGACTAATGTTGACAAATAATTGTTATGTTGTAGGTAACATTAGAACACAAAACATATTGGATGGAAATTTGTTCCTGTGGAAATCATATGGTGTGAAGAAACAGAGAAAATAAACAGCATAGACAGATATTACTAACAAAGTATTCACAAAGTTTTATCCGAACATTAACACTGTGACAGTTTATAACCACAGACAGCACATCACTATGAACAGAAATTGCATCTGCAAGTTCTCTCTCTCTTGGCAGTTCTATCGCTATCTTCAGTGGCTGGGTGTGCCATTACTCTTTGATCGTCTATTTGTTGTGGGAGACGACTGATGATGGAGCATCTAACCCACCTTTGGTGTCAGTGCCCTGGGATAACAGGACTGCTGAAGTGCCTAAAGACGTGTTTCTCCACCATCATTGGCAAACAGTTTTTTTTGCAGGATGACACTGTTTTCCAGTCTGAGTTTGTTTCAGCTGCTTCTACTTTATTTAATGGAAGATTTCAGGTGCTTGAGTCTGTCGTTGGTGTAATCTAAACTACCATGAACTACTATCCGGTTTCAGTTGCCATGTTCCTCAGCTAGGAAAATACACAGAGGGTGAGGGGCCATGAAATAACAGAGAGGCATTTTAAAATTCTCTATTAGATAACTGAAGGATCAAGGAGTACTTTTCCGTGTATATGACATTGTGCCGTTTTCACGCTATAGTGAACATGCAACTGTAGCATTGCTCCGAGGTCAAATTATTCCATTCAAGTGATTTAAGGAAAAGGTTGTTAATGGGAATGTTTCTCCTTCATGTATGTCTTGATAGCTCCAGGAGAAAATTTGATGTAAAACTAGTAGGCCAGCTACAGTCAGAGCCCTACAGTATATCTGTCAGCATAGCATGAGAACAGAAATCCAGTTTTTAATGCACCATCACAGTTGTAACGAAGATAATGTGCAGTGCGTGTGCTGGCTGTAATGATCTGGGGATCAGGCCTGGCTAATGGACATTATGGGTATTTACCAATTACTGTAAATCAGCCAATGTGCTTGGATTACTGGTGTTTCCTACACTTATTTAAGAAGGCCAATGAACAACGGTGTATGGTTATGACAGTTCGTTCCCGTACCAACACTCTCCATGTTTTCCTTCGGCCATCGGCTCATTCCTGCTATTCCCATTGTTTCCGTCATGTGTAGATTTATCCATCATCTCAATGAATTGATGACTGAAGTATATTAACATAATGGGCAACACATGCAGTGGAAGACCCGATAGATATTACAGATCTATGTGGTCTAAACCGCTCACTCACGGTAACGTGGATGGTACTGTAATTCCTAAATGTATAGGAAAAGACATGGAGTGCTGGGGAGTTTTTGCTAGACGTTCGATCTGTCTGAAATACTTGGTGCTGTGCATGTCTCATTAACTATGTTTTTTTACCGTAACATGGAGTGATTTATGATGACATCCTGAGGCTGTACATGGTGTAGTACAATTAATTTAATAAAACTTTGAGTCAAGTAAGATATCTGTATTTTGTGCAAGAAATTCAATTTTAACCCTTCCTGAAACTGTTTTCTGTATCGTGTCGTACATTATTTTCAAATTTGCTAACCCTTCACTAGCTCATTGGATTCCTGACATGGCAGATCTATATATAATGATGGGATCTATCTGACAATCCTAACAAGATTGCTTAACCCACTGAGCTTTTTCTGGGCAGGTGTTGTCAAGAGTTAACCAATTCAATTGGAGACTACCTCTCCAGTTGTGTGTTCCTGATTACAAATCTGTTGACATTAGATAATTAATTATTTAAAAATCATACAATGTGATTTTCTGGATTTTTGTTTTAGATTCCGTCTCTCACAGTTGAAGTGTACCTATGATAAAAATTACAGACCTCTACATGCTTTGTAAGTAGGAAAACCTGCAAAATCGGCAGTGTATCAAATACTTGTTCTCTCCACTGTACATGCAAAGGCAATGACATTACACAGTTTCATCTCATCCCAAATATGCTTAATTGGATTTCAGGTCTGGGTAATGTGCAGGCCAACCAGGTGTGGCCGTCTGCTCTATAGTCCATTCATGACAAGGACCATTGAGTTCTGAGATGCTGTTATGCACATTACTTTGGGTCTGGTTATCTTGCAAATTTCCTGACACTCTGTTTTGACCTGCCTCCTCAACACGTTGTCACCCACAGTATTGCTGCTGATTGGGTGGATTTTGTTTGTTGTGTCATTATTGGCAAACCTGGGCACTGTTGTTGTGAAAAGCCCAACAGGTCAGTCATTTCTGAGACAGTGGAAGGCATGCCTGGCACCTTAACACAGAGTTTCACAAATTTTTCCCATTCTAATAATAATAATAATTATAATAACATAGTGAACTTATATAGCGCTTTTCTGGGACCCAAAGACTCAAAAATGTTAATGATCACTTGAACAGTGGCTAAAGACCTTGATGCTTGTCATGAAAACGATGGTGTAGCTATCAAATTGCCTACTAACTATTCTTAAGGCCACGGTACTCTGGGCTGTCATTATAGGGTAACTAGTGGCTAAAATGTTTTTAGGGATTTCAGCGTGAAGTTTCATGTTAAATTAATGGTGTTCTTCAAAGTTCCCGGGCAAAATTAGGGATATGTTTGAGATTTGGGCATGGCAGATCGACCCTAAAACAAGATCGGCAACATCTTGATCGGCAACAAGTTGCCGATTAAATCCAGCAGATTAGTATGTCGTGTTAAAATCATTGTAAATCATATTGTAGGTGCCAGCAATTCTAAAACGTCCATAAATAAGAACTATTATCTACAATGGGATAGTTTGGAGCGGACAAGATTCTGTCTTCTGGGGAATCTGTGCCACAGGTCTAATAAAAAATGTTGTTTCTCTTCCTCCTACATCTGACACTGCTCAGAAACTGCAGGGTGCTCCCTTTGTTGAGAGCGGGGAGCTTTATCAAAGTGATGACTGCAGGTTTTCAGGGCTTGTTTCCTCTCACTTACTCAGATATTTCCTGACACCATTTTAAATTTGATCATACTTGTACTGCTCTAAGGTGCTAGGGAATATTCTGAGGAATGTTCTAAATGTGCTTATATTGTAGGTCAGTGGTTCCCAATAAGGGTTATTTGGACCCCCTAAGGTATCGACAGTGAGAAGGCTAATGAGACCATTACTGGTCAAAAATATGTACATCTGGGGGTACCTTGGGGCCACTCCGGGCATGACAACATTCAGTTAGCCGAACAGTAACCAGAAAGCTATAGGTTACTGATGTGAGCATTCCAAAGACACGGTTAGGTGATAGATGATTGTGTTTTCTCATATCAGATGTGTGCGTGTGTGTTTGTTTGCGTTCCTGCTTGCATTGTGTGTCTAAATGTCCACCACCCAAAGTATCCCACTCATGGCGGGTTTTGTATTCCACTAATGGCGGGTTTTGTATCCCACTAATGGTGGGTTTTGTATCCCACTAATGGTGGGTTTTGTATCCCACTAATTGCGGGTTTTAAACAAATTGCTTAATTTCATAGCAAGTGAAATGTATCAGTATAGAAGGTAATGTGGCTGTTCGTCATAAATCACAATTCTGATGGAGGAGAACAGCGAGGTGACCAAGACGTGTAGTCAAGGTTATAAATGTTACTGGAGCTGCATGCTAAATGGGTTGCTGACATTAAAATATATTTGCGTTACTTTCTTCAACAGGAAAAAAAAACTTTTTTAGTGCCAGGCTGTACTAACACTAATGGAATCTCCTATGTGTGAGCAAGCAAGCAATTGAGCCGCCAGTCTATAAATTCATTCTTCGTGATGAGACTAACAGATAGGGAAGATCCATTGCTCTCTATCTCTGTACTGGTTTAGTGTGCGAGAGCTATGAAAGGACAACATGTGCATGCATTATCAATGCATTCTCTGCATGGATTGACATATTGTCTATTATCGAGTCTCAACGACCATGTCAGGTAGAACAAAAAAGGTTTAAGCCCAAGTGAGTAAGGCTATCATGTAGAAACTACTTAAACAAAGGAGAGAATAGGAAAGGCAGGGAGAGACCTACTTTCTAGTGCACTTATTTAGCCTCACTAAATCCCAGAGACGGTCACACTGTTGGGAGTACCATCAGTGCCATGAAGAACGAAGTGACGGATGCATCAAATTGATTTAAGCATTGTTTAAAAACAAAGTGAAGAAGAACATTTCTTGTGTTTCAAATCGTTTTACTGATCATATTATGTCAAGAACAATACATTATACTGTGCAAAGAACAGAGTGGGTGTGTTTTTTTGTTTTGTTTCCTGAAAATTAAAAAAAATACAAACAAAGGAGAAAGGACCAGACATTCTTGATGAAAAGAAATAATTTAATAAATTAAACAAAGACATGTTAAATCCTCTTAAATGAGTTGGTATCAGTGAGTCTGGCATTGATTATGTAGTAAGGGCCAGGTCAACCAGAGTGTGAAGACCAAAGTGTTGAGTTTTAACCGTTTAAAGGCAGTGGGCTGAATTAGTCACAGTGAGATTTTCAGTTTTCTCAAAAAGCCTAGCGTACAGTAAACGTCTCCACCTCACACATATGATCATGAGCTTGAAACAAATAAAACACCTGTATCATATCAAATATAGAGATCCCTATACTGTATACACATTTACATTAATGCAAATGTAAATGTAAAAGAACGGCTAGTTTGTTCAGCTGTACACTGAGGTTACTATTTTGAAATGTTATGATTCCATAGCATCTTGTAAACCTGTAACCAAATATTGTAAACTGTAATCAAGAAGATTACTTATCCTAAAAAGTGAGAACATTCTTGTCCCAAGGATTAAAAGGTTGTTTAAAAATGACAGCAGACTGACGGGGCGACTAACAGTTCTTTGTGTGTGTGTGTGAGTCAGTTTTATGGACTGAACCAATGATTCATCCTCAACCTCTGATGCCAGGAGTCAGGGAGTCATATCCACTCTGTCCACTACAGAGCAAACAAACTATCCTTCCTGCTGACTGCCAGTCCAAAGGCACAAGAAATGTATGTGTGTGACTGTGTGTGTGTGTGACTGTGCGTGTGTGTGTGTGAGTGTGTGTGTGTGTGTGTGTGTGTGTGTGTGTGTGTGTGTGTG
>JACXGI010000736.1:0-45253 GCA_016801175.1 Esox masquinongy | reverse complement strand
TTATGTCATCTGTAAATGTAAAATCTTTGGTTGCATTGCCATGGCCTTTGCTTTAGCTATATTTTGCAGTTGTCCAGCTAGATAATTTGTTTGTGTTAACTTATATCAAAACAGATAACAAATATCGATAGTTTGAGATGCCACCTTCTGAGGTAGCGTGCGTGATATTTTCGATACAGCCCTCCCAGAGTTTTGCACACGTGAAGACCATTCTGTTAGAACCGTGTCAAGTTTCGGGGCAGTGTGTTTTTTTCCATGTGATTGACGACCGCAGTCCTGCTTGGTAAGTCTAGAAAATGCTGGTATAAATTCAAACATTATGGAAATAATTATGTAAACAAAGATAAATCTATCTAGCAATCTTATTTTCTCTCTCGTAATGTAAACAAGCCCTTAGAGAGAGAATAAAACGCTAGAGAGATTTATTAGTTGGGACAGAAACTTTATAATCCTTTTTGGTTTCCTCCAAATGTTTACCTTGTGCATCAACTTTGACCTGTGCTTGTACCAACTCAGTTGTTGCTTGCTCTTTGGGGTTTCAGGCTGGGTATCTGTAAAAGCACATTGTGACAACTGCTGATATAAAGAGGGCTTTATAAAATACATGATTGATTGATTGACACAGTTCTGACACAATTGTATTCACACTTGCAAACCTCCAAGGGGGGGACTCAATCAATAATGTTGAGCAGACTACCTTGGAAGGTGGCATGACAAGCAATCGATATCTGCAAGTTTACATAGCAAGATAATCTAGTGTCTCAAGTCTTCTTCATTTCAAAAAATGTAGCGTAATGTAAACATTCCCGGAACCCTATTGTTTACGTGTTAAGACGCTGAAATCCAAAGGTATTTTCAGTAGTCGATCTGTACATATTTGTAGTGGCCCCTGTGGGAATTTAACCCACAATCCTGGTGTCACAGGCACTTACCAACTGAGTTTAACAGGACCATATTTTGTCAATTGAAATTACCAGATTAATGGATGGCAGAACCCATTGTAATCCTATTTTTGATGTGTTTTGCTTATAATTCCACCCAGAGGAACCTAGCACCTTTAGTCATTCATTTATCTCTCTTAGTTTTGCCATTGAGCTGCTTTAATCCTGGCTGGACACAGAGGCAGCATTTGATCCTCTCATTACCATAATGGCAGACATTGCCTTGAATGAGAGAGGCTTCTGCAGAACCAAACCCTTTTTCTTTGTTTTTAAAAGACTCTGCACAAATCATTCCACCACACCAATGCCCATCTTCTTGGTGACATATTTGATAACCATCATTTTTTTTTCTTTCTTTGTTTTTTTTTTTGCCTGAAAGCATGTTTGTTATATCAATGCATGCATTTTATATTACAAATAGCTGCTAGGCTTCAGAGCTCTCTTATTGACTATAGCTCCATTCATGAGAAAGATGCTCCATCTCTTAATGTCCGCTCCTACTTCTCCTAAAATATGACTGGTTGCTGCTTGATTTATGCCAGTAGTTATGGAGAGTAACAAAACAACTTGTTATATGAACTATTGCTCTACGTGGATAAATAATACATATGTCTTTCATACAGTTTAGATTGCACCATGCCATGATCACATTCATCGCAGTATATCAACAGTATATGAGGGGAGACCATTAAAGATGTTTTCAACATATTCTACCTAATAACCAACCAAACATTTTGTTGCTAAAACCGAAAGAGAATTAATAAAAGTGTCCCTTTGACTACCGCCACTAAAACAGCTTGTTAAAAAATATCACGGTTCTCATCCTCAAAACCATATAAATAGTATCTCTCTTTTACCTGTTCTCGATTACCTGTTCTCAATTAACATTCACATCTACACAGGTTTCCAGACTGTAATTTCGTACTCTATTACCTGATCTCAATATACCAATTGAGCAAGGTCAAACGACAGGTGTTTTTTTATTCCAACACCCACACAAGTTGCTACAGCTCACTTCATGCTGGATGACAATAACCCTTGCAATGCAGTGTTGAATATACAGAGAAATGGGAGGACTCTTCAGGCTTGGTGAACAGACAGCCGGAGCTAATGCAACAGACATTTTCATAATTACATCTCTAATTAAAAATGTTGTGGCCAGAAGGGAAGTGGTGTCTGTGGTGAAAACACTGTATGCATCTCTCTCCAGACTGTCTGTGAAAATTGAATTGCATTATGTAGCGTATTGCTAAAGCGTGCATAGAAGTATCCGGCCTTCTCGCAAATGTTGGTGTATAAAAACACATTTGGGGATGTTTAATAGTAGGCAAGTAATTATCTTGACTCACCTTCAAGGTTGAGGAGATTTTTAATTTATTTTTCACATAACAGAAAGTGATATATATACACATCACAGTGTTATATATCCAACACAACTGCAAGTAACAATATTCTCCTATGTATTTGCAGTGCCTTTATAACATGGCCTAACTAGTGCACTTCGGTATAAAACGCTTCTGATTGCATACATCCTGTGGAAACGCATAAATAAGGCTCCTTAAAACACTTCTCCCTTGAACAAATAGCTGTCCCAAGCTCAATCCCTCTGACAACAGCCAGTTTAAACAATGTTGCAATAGCCCTATACAAGTTTACAACCACAACAATAACTAAGCCGGGAGAGGTAAACAGGCAGGAGGAAAGAGATTAATTCTGAAAGAACAGTGTAGCAAATGTGATTTCTACAGGCTATTATGATTTTATCAGAATATTTCCTTCTTTAAATACAATTTTATATTCAGTCAGCAGTTCATACACTATCATAATGATGTAAATCAATGCTCCCAGAGCATAACAACATCCATGGGTCAACTAAGGGTCAACTACATGTACAGATGTCATACCCCAGCCAGTTGGATCAGATGTCGGGTGACCAGGTGATATATCCAAGACCTCTAGTCTGGGGGTCCCTCTAGCCCCTTCCCACTAGGTCAGACCCCTGTACCAAGTGAACAGTTGGTTTTGCACCCTTCAGCTGTGGGTGTGGCCAATGATCAGTCCATCCAAGTGTACATGGAATCGATTTCAGCTTCTTATGAAATGGTAGATAACAAATGTCATTACTGCAGGGCTATGTTCTGCATGTCTCTGCTTGGGATCTGCATCCAGCCCCAGAGGCCTTGAGTACAGCCCCATTAGAGACAAGTCTCTCTAAATCAAAAAATGTTTTCTTCTAAAACTCTCTGCTCTGCTAAAAGTGTTGAACAATATCAACGTCTTTTACATTATTAAGAGATTTGTTGGTTTAGATTTTGGTTATCTCAGACAGTTTTAACAGTTCTAACGATGTCTCCACAACATCACTGAATCAAATCCCCCATTGGGCAAGATAAAACTACAGTTAACTCTAATTGCTCCTGTATGTTGCTCAGGAGAAGAGCGTCTGTTAAATGACTCAAATGTAAGTGCTTTCCCTTCAGCCTTTATCCAGGTGGAAATCTCTTCAGAAAATGAAAATGTGTAGCTGCAGCGATTTTTTTGTGGGGCAGGGAAATGGACGTTGTGCCCCCAAAGAAGAGCACAGGGGCCGATCCCTAACATCCTTAGAAACTGCACCGTAGAGCGATGCATTGTCATTTTTTTTTCATCATCTTTTTTTTCAGTTTGCACAAGGATGGCTGGGTGTTAGAATATAACCTTTTATATTTTTTACCCCACTTTTTCTCCCTTCCAATTTGGTAATGTCTACTTCAGGATCCTTTCATCCTTAACAAGAATTCCACAGCAGGTATGGGAGACTCGTCCTCTGAAGCACATATTGCTAAGCCTTTCTGGTTGTATTCAGGCACACATGCTGGAGAAGAACACATTCCCCAGCCAACCACCATGATAGAGCTCACAGAAACCCCACCCACCTTATTCAGCCAGAGGAAAGGGGGGTTGGAAAAGTTGCAAGAAATGTTAACTGGTATTTCTTATTGACAATGTCAGGGGTGATCTTTCTCAAAATGTGTGATTGGTTTACAAATGAGGCCCCTGTACTGGCAACCGTATATCTCAAGGATTACGTTCCCTGGGAACTACTGTAAAAACTGCGATTACGTTCTATACCAACATATCTTGTTGCCATTACGTCGGTCAAAAATGTTATGTATGTTGAAAACAACCGTATATCTCAAGAATTACATTCCGTGGGAACTATTGTAAAAACCGCGATTACGTTCTATGCCAACATATCTAGTGCCATTACGTCGGTCAAGAACATTATATATCAATCCACATTTTGAATGGCCACACGCCGCGCTCTCCATACAGGTTTTCGTATAGATGAGAGCAGCTATACGTCACTTTCCTCTCGTCTGAACGACCACGCCCCCTTTTGGGGGAATGCGAGCGCTGTAAACGTGTGCAAGGCAACGGCGCAAAATTGTCAATAGTACTGGTACCATGCCTATAAGCTGCTGCGCTGTGTTTTGCACGTCGAATGAGATTAAAAAAAAAACTAGCATACGCTTTTCTTTACTTCCCAAAAAAGCGAAGGACAGCAAAAGGAGAGATCTGTGGCTTCAGGCCATCCGCAGAGGGTGCAAATAGCTATGGGACCTGTCCAGTCAACATGTTAATGTCTGTGGCAAACACTTCATCACAGGGTAGTTAATGAAGCTAAAGTCAACAGTTATAATGTTAAAAGTCAAAGAAGTGAATGTTGATGCTGCATTGAAAAGGCAGTACATAGAACATTCTGAAAATTCACTTCCCTGAAGTGATTTTATGTCATGATTATCATCATAATATTTCCAATTCAAAGTGTGTCTAAATGCTGCATAATTGCCATGATAAGAAAATTATAGGGAATTGAATCTTCAAAAATTAAATTAAGCAACAGATGTAATTGTTCATTGCAAACTATTGTAGCAATACACATCATTCATTTGTAGCCTACCTTATAGTTGCAGGGTGCTAGTTAGCTTGCTAAACAAGTTAGCGATTTAATTAGTTTACAGTAACGTCACATTGGACAGACTACCAAAACAGCAAAATAAAGTGACAGATGTCATAAATACATTACCTGGAGATTCAATAAGGTAGTTGTATATAGCCTATCAGGATATGACACCTCCGGCTGGGTTGGGTCGTTCGTCCACTTTGATGGATGCAGACTGAATGGACACTCAACCCCTATTTCTTGTGTTCACGACATGAAATAATTGTTTGCCTGACTGGCCATAGTGTTTGTGCTCCTAATTGCTAAAATGCAAAATAGTTTTCTTATTTTCTTAGATTTATTGGCAAAAACGTCGGATTTTGTATTCACCGCCAGTCAAATTAAATGGTCTGTTTTCCCCCAAAAAGGGTCAGGAGTATGATGCGAAAGCAAAGTACCCAGATGGGTTGCTCTCATCTATTGTATTATTCTTTTAACAACAACTGATTTGGCTTAAGTGGAGATGTTGAGTGAGGATGGTCTACATAAATAGCCTTATTTGGATAGGTAAAATCCTACAAAAATATAGGATTATTACCATACACATCAATTTATTTTTCAACGTATTGGAGAACACAGTATTTTTCTCACCATATGAAAAAACAGCGCAAGGCAATGTCTATCAGTGTGTTCTACATCATAGCTTGTATAAAATAATTACAGACCATGCAACATCATCCTCACAAAAAAATGTATTAATTACGTTATTCACGTTTAGTGATAGTTCACTATCCGTTAACAACCCTCTAATTATCACAGGCTAATTTCTAACAGAGTTAACCCAGCCATTTCAATCTAATTTTGAATGATTAACCTGCTTGAATTATTCAAAAGGCTTAATACTGTATGTCCTGAATGCGCATGAATAATGGAGTGATAATAATTTAAACACATATTTCCAAAGGAACAGTAGCTTCTGCATAGCAGTGTATAAATAGAAGCTGACATTTTAGAGACAAAGTGATGGGTCGAGTATGAGGCAAGGTCAATCTCACCACAGGCCCTGATTTACACCCTGGAAACATTTAGAATCGTTTGCCCCATCATATCCCACAGGGATCCGTAGATAACCACATGAGCACTTTAATGAAACATAAGAAAGTTTTTTCTCACCTCCGCTCTCTAATATTGTCACTGTTCATATAGCTTGAACAAAAAGAGTTGATGAAGATGAACTGTATGTTTTCTCAGGGTTATAATGGAATGAATAATTCAACAGTCAAGGTGAAAATCAGGACTGCTTTTAGCTTGCAGTTACCATGGAGTACAATTGTCTTCACCTCCTGTGGGACTCAAACCCTTATAGTGTAAGTTTACAGCTCACATCCCATTATCTTATATGCTTCATATGCTTATATGCAATACATAAGCACTGTGACTTTTCAGGTCTGGGCACACAATACTCACCTGGTTGAACCAATCATAAAGTTTTACTGAGATGATGCGCACACGCCTAGTTTGCTGACATTCCTGGACAGGGTTGCTAGAAAACTAACCTGTGAAGGGGTCAGATTCACCAGCAGTACTGTACCTTTCCCTAAAGGCATAACTAGCACACCAAACTGTGTAATAATGCATGCTTAATTAATGCCCATTAGTACTACATACAATAGCAAGCCAACTAACATTGTTAGACAGCAGTATATAGCTAGAAATAATTTATAATGTACAACCCAAAAAAGTTAGTAACTAATTACCTAGGAAATGTATTATTTTAGAGCGTGCAAAGATTAGTACATTTCATTTATTTTCAGTAACAAAAAATTGTTACATTACGTTATTGCTAATCTGTTTTATTGTAATGATTAAACATGTCTGACACATCCAATTCGCGCAAAACACTAGGCTGCTTGCATACTTGCTATGTAACAATTCAACGACTAGAAAGTGTGTGTATGGTGGTCAAAGGTTTGCAGGAATAGGACCACATTCAGACATCAAGTTCAATACACTCGCGTAAAAACTGGTGCAGACCAATGTTAGTGCTAAATATTGTACACAGTTTATAAATTAGGCCCCAGGAGAACTGTTCCATTTCATTACGCACACAGTCCTTAAATTCATACAGCCCATTGGAGCCATGTCCCTTCGCTTGAGCCATTTGAAAAGAGACATACTTTTACCAATAAAACCATGCAACCATGAAGGTGTCTGTTATCTTCCCTGTTTCTCTGTATTCATATGTCTCGCCTTCTCCTAATGCTTTGCTTTGAAAAATATATCTATGTACAGTTTATCAACTGTGCTTACAGATTTCTGAATGTATGTCGGGTGTCATTTTTGTCTGATGTCTAAAGGAGTAGGTCTGTGTTTGTCCTCTTTCTTTTCTCTATCATGCCATCCTAAATGATCTCTGGGCTTCTCTGTATTCCCTGTTGGCCATGCCACTCCACGAGTGTGCCTGTGTCTCGCTGATTGTTCTCTCTGGGTTTCCATATATGTCTGAATCAGCTCTGTATGTCTTTGTATGGGTCGAATCCTCCTCTGTCCTATATCTGGTCCTATACTGGTCCTATATCTGGTCCTATATCTGGTCCTGTTCTATTCATCTCTAGTTAGTCTGCTGTCATTTCTGATCCTCCTGATGTTCTTCCAGTCTCTGTTTCCCATCTCTGCTTGTCCTCCTCCTAACAGTCTACTGCCATTCCTTCCTATCTATGTGTACCCCACACCATCTCTCAATCACACTCATACATTTTAAATGCTTAATTCCTTCTGCTGGTCTGTTTTTCTCATTTCCTCTCCATCACCTTTTCTCATGTCACCTCTCCTCCATACTTCCTCCCTAGTATGGCCGGCTTCATGTGTTCGTCACGGAAAGTCGAATGTGGTAAATGCAAACTTGAATAATGATGTTCAAGTTTTTTTTTTTAAAGTCAGAACAATTCTTCAAACAATACAATTTTAACTATCTTCATGAATTTGTTAATATATTTGTTAATGTTAGCTTGCCGATTACATTAACATTGCCAGTAGTCATATACAGTAGCTACATTACCTGCTAACAAATCACATTTATTACACATAACCATTTTCTGAACATGTTATATTTTAGAAGTCCCACCTCATTGTTAATGGTCAATTAAATATTTCCGTACATCCATAATCTGCAGTGCATTCATGCCGTGTTATGGTAAATGCTCCTATTTAGGTATGTTAATAGATCAATATAACAGTGTCAGTGTAGTGGCATCCTTATGGCTGTTTAAAAATATCCAGATGTCCAGCCTGCCCTGTTCCATTCCTATTTCCCACGTGGACAGTATAGGCCTGTGACTTCCCATTCTTCTCATAATACTGCATGACAATCCACAAAACGTTGAATCCTCAGGGTAGATTTTACTTGTCAAGTCGTGTAGTTGAGGACATTATAACTGTCGTTACTCATTAACAGCCCTCATGCACTTCACAAGTACAATGCACACATGAATGATCTATAATATGTATGCTGTGAAAGTAAATTCAAATCTATTCTCCCATTCTTAAAGCATTTATAGCTAAGCACTTCGTGGTAATTAACTGCGCAGTTTGCCACAGATCTATAACAGCAACATTAAATAGCGAGTAGAAAGGGTAATTAGATGTTCATATATTTTTGTTAAAATATTTGTACAAGCAAGAGGTCACTAGGAGGTGACATTCCCTTTAGCCCTCACGATTGCTGTTGCTTTTTTCTCCTGAAAAAAATGGAATCAACTTGTTTCTATTTGTTACATAATTTGTTTTGTTAAAAGTTTGTAATGTCCAAACGTACAATGTAAATTGTGAGACAACATGGGTGAAAGGGTGGAATGGTCAAGTGATCAGAGGTGGCAGTATGAAGAACTTGTTTAGTGATGTAGGGTATGAAAATAGGGAAGGGATGTTAGATATGCACTATGGAGCTTGCAGCTCTGTAGATACAGTATGCACAATGGTCTTGTAGTGGGGTTTCAACTGAAACCCAGTGGAGTTAACGGAGAAGAGGGGTGACATGGGAGAACTTGGAATGGTTGAACACCAGTCACAGTGCGGTGCACTGGATTAGTGGCAGGGCTTTGATGGGGCAACCATGGGGCCCTTATTACAGTAAGGTGCAGTATTCCAGAAGTGAGATGATAGGTGCCTGGATTAGAACATGCTTCACTTCCTGTCTAAATGAATGTTGTGCTCTACTGATGTCATGGAGCATGAGCCTGCCAGAGCAACACACTGCCTTGCGGAGGAAAACAGGGTGCTAGTTACTTACAGCAAGGTTCTTTTCATTCTAAGAGGGACAACACATTGAGTTGTCATCCGTGATGGACAGCTCTTGTAGTGGACAGGCTTGCCCCAGGAGGTGGTTGAGCTTGAGGTTGTACGCCAACATCCAGAGAGATGACGTGGAAAGGCGGATTTGATGGTCCACAGTGTCGAATGCAGCGGATAGATCTAAAAGGAAGAGAACAGACAGAGGTTGGGCAATACGACGGGCCCAACTGAGAAGGGCAGTCTTGGTTGAGTTTTCCATTTGCCTAATTGGTTAGCGTGTAGGAAAACATTCTGAGTGTCACGTCTTCCCTCCCATAAGGTGCCTTGTTTTGGTTTCTCCCGGTTGTCGGGGCAACGAATTAGGGGGGCGTGGCGTCACTCCTTGGAGTAGAGCCGGTACCAGCTGCTCCCTATTACCAATCACACACCTGTTCCCCGCTTGGCTCATCACCGGCTGTATTTCTGAGGAGCTCTGACGACCCGTCCCTGCTGGATCGTTGATCCTCGTTCGTACGTGTTTCGCTTCCCTAGCCTAACGAAGTCCAGTTTTACGCCTTTCTATTAAGTCTGTACTTACCTTATCTCCCTGTTACTTAGGAGTTCACCTGACGACCATCACCAGTTTGTGTATCGACCTCCTGCCCGTCCACTACTACTCTGCCTACTCCCTGCCTGTACCTCTGCCGCCAGCTCGTGTATCGACCTCCTGCCCGTCCACTACTACTCTTCCTACCACCTGCTTGTACCTCTGCCGCCAGCCCGTGTACCGACCCCCCTGCTTGTCCACGACTTCTCTGCACCTGCTACTGCCCTCGAATCTACCCCTCACCTTCCCCTATCATTCCCACTCATAATAAACTTGTTGCACTCACTCATCAGATCTGCGTTTGGGTTCCTTTCAGAGCTGACACTGAGATGGATAACAGAAGAGTTGGTAAGAGGAAAGACACTCATGTGTTTTGGAAAAGAAGGAAAGAAGGGTTAAAAAAGAAGCCTGAAGATTGTTCCAAGTCAAAAAGTCAAGAAAATAATTCAGAGGCCTGCTATGGAGTTAGATGTGTCTCAATATTCGTAAATATATATAGAAAATCCGTGCATATATTCATCACAACTCACAAAAAAAATAGTATTTGTAAATGTGAAAAAATATTTTGTAATTAAAAACATTATCTGTAAATATGTAAACATGTTTCACAAATATAAATAGTTAGGGAATATGTAAAAACATATTTCACAAATAAAACACAAATCTGTAAAACATTTACAAGTGTTGCTTAACATTTATAAGTGTTGACTTACATTTACAAATCTCATGCTTATTTACGGATCTGAATTTTATATTCACACATATTTGAGACACAAGTTATCGTGTGTGTGGTTTCAGAGGGCTCGCTTGGTGGGACTTATAGAATATCCGGACTGGAGCCTGGTAGATTGGAGTCTATAGGTAGCTAGGACACGTTTTTCCTGAAATGTAAGTATAACGTTTATTTGTATAACAATATCTGACTGCATCAATGGGTAATGGGTAGTCTGTCACTGAACGTCATCGTTGCCCTGGTTAGGAGACTCATGACGCACGGTAACATCAGCAGCGGTTCTCCCAGATACACAAGTTGACAGTTCTGTAAGCAGAAGATACAACCCTCCGCACGCACGAACTGTGTGTGTTTGTGTGAGAGAAATTTAACCAATAGCCCACTTGGTGGAATGTCAAGTCACTTTTATTTATATAGCACATTTAAAAACAACAGGAGTTGACCCAAAGTGCTTTACAGTCGAGGCAGATGGATTAACATCTGCCTCAAATCAGGTATATGTGCAGGCGCTAGAATAAACGTTTTGGACGGGCTTTTGATTGCCAGGGAAGGGCACATTTGTCCTACTTATCAACATAGAATAGTAGGTAAAGCACGACGGACAGAAAGCAAATAATCTTTGCATGCATGGCTTTCTGAGGCAATATACTAGCAAAATACAAAGCTGTCAATCAAATATGAAAGCTTTAGTAACTGCAGCAGTTACACATTTTTTGTAGCTTAGTGATCACATCACTTAAAGCATATCTTCGATCGCATTTGCAGATGAAGGCAAGAGAGCTAGCCTACATTCTCAACAGCAGATCAAGGCAAGAGAGCTAGCCTACATTCCCAACATTAATTAGTGAAGTACAGTATTGGGAATCATCTTAACCAAACTTTTTGGGGTGCAAAGAATTCTTGCTGGGAGGCAATGCCCCTGTGTCACCGGGTCTGTATACATGATTAAAGGAATAATACATAAAAGGCAACAATACATAATATAATACAATAGTACATATAATACATAGAGGGCAAGACTAAAATGGAAAACACTTAAGACAACTAAAATTATGTAAAATCAAATCAAAGTAATACAATGAGAAGTTAAGAGAAATTGAATAAAACCAACAACAGATTAAAACACTAAGAGGACGTTAAAAATAAGTAAAGAGTGGACTTGACAAAAACCAAGGGATAACCTCAGACTGAAATAAAAGCAAGAGAAAAAGGTGGGTCTTTAAATTTGATTTAAAATTGCAATGGTGGAATGGGACTTAATGTGGGATGGGAGACTATTCCAGAGCATGGGAGCAGCAACAGACAAAACTAGGCTACCCCATCCTTCCTGGAGAGTGGGTTCTTGCTTCTTCCAAGTATACCAAATAGTTTATTCTGAAAGACCAAACATCTTGCCCATGTCTATTATCTGATGTTTTAATCCTTAATATAATTGATGCAACTGTTCTTTACTCTTATTTATTCTATTTCCACTACATTCATGTTCACAGTAGCAGAGCACTTTGAAAATGATGCATAAAAGAACAAATTGGTGCATAGAAATTCACCAGAATGCAGGGAATGAAGCATCTGACACTCTCATTAGGGAGAACCCCCAGACCCCACTTCATTTATGTCCCTCGGGTTTGGGGCCGCTGGCAAGGTGTCCCTTTTTCCACACTGAAGGTGGCAACCCTAATCTAACCCCACGGCGCGACTGACTAGATAACGATATGTTGTTGACTTGCACGGCTGCATTTGGTTTATTCAGTATGAGTCTTGCACATCTAGCTAGTGTTAGTGGTTATACAATTGTGCTCAGACGTTTGCATACCCTGGGCAGAAATTGTGCAATTTTGTCATTGATTTTGAAAATATGACTGATCATGCAAAAAAATTGCTCTTTTATTTAAGGATAGTGATCATATGAAACCATTTATTATCACATAGTTGTTTAGCTCCTTTTTAAATCATAATGATAACAGAAATCACCCAAATGGCCCTGATCGAAAGTTGACATACCCTTGAATGTTTGGCCTTGTTACAGACACAAAAGGTGACACACACAGGCTAAAATGGCAATTAAAGGTTAATTTCCCACACCTGTGGCTTTTTAAATTGCAATTAGTGTTGAAAAAGGTGAAGGTCCTGGAGTGGCCATCACAGTCTCCTGACCTTAATATGATCGAGCCACTCTGGGGAGATCTCAAATGTGCGGTTCATGCAAGACGAACAAAGACTTTGCATGACCTTGAGGCATTTTGCCAAGACAAATGGGCAGCTATACCACCTGCAAGAATTCAGGGCCTCATAAACAACTATTACAAAAGACTGCACGCTATCATTGATGCTAAAGGGGGCAATACACAGTATTAAGAACTAAGGGTATGCAGACTTTTGAATAAGGGTCATTCCATTTTGTTCTTTATTGCCATGTTTTGTTTTATGATTGTGCCATTCTCTTATAACATACAGTTGAATATGAATCCCATAAGAAATAAAATAATTGTGTTTTGCCTGCTCACTCATGTTTTCTTTAAAAATGGTACATACAGTATCTCACAAAAGTGAGTACACCCCCACATTTTTGCAAATATTTGATTATATCTATTCATGTGACAACACTGAAGAAATGACACTTTGCTACAATATAAACTAGTGAGTGTACAGCTTGTATAACAGTGTAAATCTGCTGTCCCCTCAAAATAACACAACACACAGCCATTAATATCTAAACCGCTGGCAACAAAAGTGAGTACATCCCTAAGTGAAAATGTCCAAATTGGGCCCAATTAGCCATTTTCCCTCCCCGGTGTCATGTGACTTGTTAGTGTTACAAGGTCCAAGGTGTGAATGGGGAGCAGGTGTGTTAAATTTGGTGTTATCGCTCTCACACTCCCTCACACTGGTCACTGGAAGTTCAACATGGCACCTCATGGCAAAGAACTCTCTGAGGATCTGAAAAAAAGAATTGTTGCTCTACATAAAGATGGCCTTAGGCTACAAGAAGATTGCCAAGACCCTGAAACTGAGATGCAGCACCGTAGCCAAGACCATACAGCGGTTTAACAGGACAGGTTCCACTCAGAACAGGCCTCGCCATAGTCGACCAAAGAAGTTGAGTGCACGTGCTCAGCGCATATCCAGAGGTTGTCTTTGGGAAATAGACGTATGAGTGCTGCCAGCATTGCTGCAGAGGTTGAAGGGGTGGGGGGTCAGCCTGTCAGTGCTCAGACCATACACCGCACACTGCATCAAATTGGTCTGCATGGCTGTCGTCCCAGAAGGAAGCCTCTTCTAAAGATGATGCACAAGAAATCCCGCAAACAATTTGCTGAAGACAAGCAGACTAAGGACATGGATTACTGGAACCATGCCCTGTGGTCTGATGAGACCAAGCTAAACTTATTTGGTTCAGATGTTTTCAAGCGTGTGTGGCGGCAACCAGGTGAAGAGTACAAAGACAAGTGTGTCTTGCCTACAGTCAAGCATGGTGGTGGGAGTGTCATGGTCTGGGGCTGCATGAGTGCTGCCGGCACTGGGGAGCTACAGTTCATTGAGTGAACCATGAATGCCAACATGTACTGTGACATACTGAAGCAGAGCATGATCCCCTCCCTTCGGAGACTGGGCCGCAGGGCAGTATTCCAACATGATAACGACCCCAAACACACCTCCAAGATGACCACTGCCTTGCTAAAGAAACTGAGGGTAAAGGTGATGGACTGGCCAAGCATGTCTCCAGACCTAAACCCTATTGAGCATCTGTGGGGCATCCTCAAATGGAAGGTAGAGGAGCACAAGGTCTCTAACATCCACCAGCTCCGTGATGTCGTCATGAAGGAGTGGAAGAGGACTCCAGTGGCAACCTGTGAAGCTCTGGTGAACTCCATGCCCAAGAGGGTTAAGGCAGTGCTGGAAAATGATGCTGGCCACACAAAATATTGACACTTTGGGCCCAATTTGGACATTTTCACTTAGGGGAGTACTCACTTTTGTTGCCAGCGGTTTAGACATTAATGGCTATGTGTTGTGTTATTTTGAGGGGACAGCAAATTTACACTGTTATACAAGCTGTACACTCACTACTTCACATTGTAGCACAGTGTCATTTCTTCAGTGTTGTCACATGAAAAGATATAATCAAATATTTGAAAAAAAAATGTGAGGGGTGTATTCACTTTTGTGAGATACTGTATATTACCAATTCTCCAAGCGTATGCAAACTTTTTAGCACAACTGTAGTTGCTCATTGACAGAAGTGAATGGAGGATGACATCAGGCATTCTCAAAGCAAAGTTTATATTTTTGGATACATTTCTTTAGGAAACATTATTTCTTAAGACAACTGTGAATCTTATGACAATAAAACGTATACCATTATATTTATTGTAACAAGGATACTCCAGTATGTAATTACTAATTTGCATTCATGGGGATTTAATAAATACAGAATATTTTGTACAATCATACTGACAACATGATGTCAAACAAAGGTTCATAACAAAAATTTTAAATAATAATAATAAAAGCAATATTAATAACTATACAGTATATTTTATGTTATGGTCTCCTCTCTGAGAAATAATAGTTGAGTGGAGAGTGGAGACAGATTATTTTAGGTGTTCAGTGACGGGCCATAACTTGGTAGTGGTGGCAAAGAGGATGGTCGTTAAAACACGTTGCTGAAAAAAGCAGGACAGAGAAGCAGGGTAATGTCACGTGATTGGTGGATCTTTTTTGTGCACTTAAGTAACAGTATCAAATTAATGGTAAGAACACTGATATTCAGGTACTGTAGAAGTCAGCAGAGATCACTACAGTATAGTTCATGCATTTAGTAACTTTAACACTTTGAATATTAGGGAATGTCATTCTAAAAATACTGCAAAGGAACTGAAGAGTGTTCACCTACTTCCTTGAGGTTTGGTGTGAGGGACATCGAAGGACATTGTGAGGGTACATTGACACAAGCTACAGCAGAAGGGAAACAAAGAGAAATACAAACACATATTAAGGGTTACTCTTGATAAAAAGATCCAATATTCCAGTTTGTTTCAAACTTAAAGCATCATGGGAACCCTTTTCAAATAACCTGTGAGAGCCAGAAGTGCACTTAGTGTTCTGCAGTAGATATGATTCTGTCTCTGATTGGATGTGTGATGAAAGGTTGACAAGTGTCCACCAATACTTGCCAAATAAAAAGTACATACACTTATAACAAACTAAAGATGTAGGTGGACCATGATGTTGGTGTACTATCACTCTGTACTTACACACATTCTAAAGACTGACACATGCATACAGTTTTCCTTTTATAACCACTAACGTTAGCACGATGTGCAAGACTCATACTGAATGAACCAAATGCAGTTGTGCAAGTCAACACCATACCGTTATCTAGTCAGTTGCGTCGTCGGGTTAGATACCTTCATTACTTTAGTTAAGCTACAGTAGCCTACTAGCTGGCTAGCTAGCCAACCAGATGTAGGCTGACATAACTAACTAACTTGCCTGAAGTCGAAAGCACGCTCGGCGTTGTATTACCCATTGGTGATGCAGTCAAATATTGTTATACAAATAAACGTTATACTCACATTTCAGGAAAAACGTGTCCTAGCTACTTATAGACTCCAATCTACCAGGCTCCAGTCCGGATATTCTATAAGTCCCACCAAGCGAGCCCTCTGACTGAAACCACGCACACCAGAACTTATCGACCGAAGTAAAATGTGTCTTCAAAATGTGTGAATATAAAATTCAGATCCGTAAATAAACTTGAGATTTGTAAATGTAAGTCAACACTTGTAAATGTTAAGCAACACTTGTAAATGTTTTACAGATTTGTATTTTATTTGTGAAATATGTTTTTACATATTCACACATTTTATTTATATTTGTGAAACATGATTACATATTTACAGATAATGTTTTTATTTACAAAATATTTTTTCACATTTACAAATCCTATTTTTATTTGTAAGTTGTGATGTATACGCACGGATTTTCTAGATTTATTTACGAATATTGAGACACATCTAACTCCATAGCCTGCGGGCTAGTGAGGGAAATGGGAAGTGGCATGTAAGGCTAGGCTATAGAGAATGTAAGCATTTATCTCAAAATGTGGTTTGGTCTTTTGGCACTTTCATCATGGAAAGGAAGAGGGGGTAATGGGAGGGGGTACAGGGTAAAAGTCGTAATGTATCCTAATGTCTTTACTGGTGGACACTCGTTAAAAGTGAAGGGCGTGTCCCAGGCTGGAATCATTGGGAGGGGGTGTAACCACGGTGAGGTGTGTGTGTCGCGCTATGTCCTAATGTCCAGTGGTGGGGTTTCCTTAACAGTAAGGATGAGCAGGTGAATGGCCCATGCTGGAGCTGTTGCCAGTCAAGATTCTAACTCTCCTTTAGTGTTGATAGTTCCTTTTTGGCTCCTCTTCGTGAAAAGCCGGCTTTGGAGTGATGAGTAATTAAAGACTAGTTCTCGCGATTGGCCTGGAATCAGCAACATTTGTAAGAGCTGTAAAGATAACTAGGATTTGGAAACGGGTATTTGGCGCAGTGTCATCTCTGGTATGGCAGTCACACTATTGACACTACACTGTAATTATAATTATGCATCAGTTAATACATAAATATGAGCTTCTGCAAAGCATGACATCTATGATATGCTATGTTAATTATTTAAAAAACAGTTGATAATATCGTTTGGAGCTGTTGTTATATACTTATGAAATGCTTATAGATGTGTAATAAATGCACTATGGATAGTCAAAGGACATATCCTGAGAATATATAGATTTTTTCATTGATAAGATTATAATTGTCCAAAAAATGTTTTGCTAACTTTTGGATAAAAATGTTAAATGTGTGAAATGTCACAAGTCAGAAACTAAATGTTCTGAATTGTGAAAGTGTTGTTCAAGTGAAGTTGCTCACAGGTAACTATGAGTTTCCAATTATATAAAATGCACATGAATATGGCATTAATCTTACTCTGTGCCACAGTGCATGAACATTCAGCTGTCTTTGTTACCGAAATAATTCCAGTCGGAAATTTCTGGTCTATTTTTTTCCAGTCAGTCCCTCTGACAATGTGATTCACTCCTAGCATTTTCATCAATGACACTATTGCCCTCAAAAGATGAAAAATGGTCAACCATTTAAGAATATGCTTACTGCATGAAATCAATCGACCCCTCTCCTTTTTTAATAAATACTGCCCAATAAGAACTTGTCAAAGTTTGCCTCCAACGCTGCTTACTTCAACAAATATGACATCCAATATTGCAAGATACTTGTTGTTCTGGTTACTTTTGTAATCTGTTTACTTTTAGAAGTGCTCCAATTAAGAGACATTAGAAGGAGACAAAAAGGAATATTAATGTTTAAACAACATTTATTGCAGGATCATCGATGTGTGTATAGATATACTGTAACCATCTGTCTGTATTCCCATCTCCGCTAGCATGCATCTGTATGCCAATGCTTCTTGTCGAAAATTATAATCAGTAACGAGACTTTTTTCCCCAAACTTCCCAAAGTAATGTTATATGGTTACTTTTAGAAGTCTTCCAATTAAGAGACATTAGAAGACACAAGGAAAAAATGAATGTTTAAACAATGTTTATTGCAGCATTATCAATGTTACATTTAACACAGATGGCCATAAATTGAAGTTTACCTTATGATATAGCCCAATATTTGTATTAATATAAATACGAAAATATAACAGACACAACTCTTCTAAGTCCCCACTGTGCCCGCTTATCACAATTATTACATAACCATAGGTACCATAGGTTTGAGACTATCAAGCACACCACATTTACTGGTGTAAATGTCCTTTTCCAGTTTAAATAAAATTTCTGAAGCTGAATGGCTGAGGAGAAATTTCCTGGGAGAGCTGAACGCCACGGGCTTGACAGTCAACATTACACACAGCAGCACATTTGTAAAATACAGCTCAGGAAAAAATTAAGAGACCACTGCAAAATTATAAGTTTCTCTGGTTTTACTATTCATAGGTATGTGTTTAAGTAAAATGAACAGTTTTGCTTTATTCAATAAACTAAGGACAACATTACTCCAAAATTCAAAATAAAAATATTGTATAAAATATTGTAAATAGAGTATTTATTTGTAGAAAATAACAACTAGTCAAAATAACCAAAAAAGATGCATTGTTTTCAGACCTCAAATAATGCAAAGAAAACAAATTCATATTCATTGTCCAACAAAATACTAATGTTTTAACTTAGGAAGAGTTCAGAAATCAATATTTGGTGGAATAACCCTGATTTTTAATTACAGCTTTCATGCGTCTCGGTATGCTCTCCACCAATCTGTCACATTGCTGTTGACTTTATGTCACTCCTGGCACAAAAATTAAGTAGCTCGGCTTTGTTTGATGGTTTGAGACCATCCATCTTCCTCTTGATCAAATTCCAGAGGTTTTCAATGGGGTTCAAGTCTGGAGATTGGGCTGGCCATGACAGGGTCTTGATCTGGTGGACCTCCATCCACACCTTGATTGACCTGGCTGTGTGGCATGGAGCATTGTCCTGCAGGAAAAACCAATTCTCACAGTTGGAGAACATTGTCATAGCAGGAAGCAGGTGTTCTTCCAGGATAACCTTGTACTTGGCTTGATTCTTGTGTCCTTCACAAAGACAAATCTGCCCGATTTCAGCCTTGCTGAAGCATCCCCAGATCATCACCGATCCTCCACCAAATTTCACAGTGGGTGCGAGACACTGTGGCTTGTAGGCCTCTCCAGGTCTCCATCTAACCATTAGACGACCAGGTGTTGGGCAAAGCTGAAAATTTGACTCGTCAGAGAAGATGATCTTACTCCATTCCTCTACAGTCCAATCCTTATGGTCTTTTGCAAACTTCAGCCTGGCTCTTCTTTACTTCTCATTGATGAAGGGCTTTTTTCTAGCTTTGCATAGCTTCAGCCCTACCCCTAGGAGCCTGTTTCAAACCGTCCTCACCATGCACTTCACCCCAGCTGCTGTTTGCCATTCTTTTTGTTGGTCACTTGATGTCATCCTACGGTTCTTGAGTGACATTCGAATGAGTTGACGGTCATCTCAGTCAGTGGACAGTCGTCTTCGCCCTCTGCCAGTCTGTTGCTTTGTTGTCCCCAATGTCTGTCGCTTGACCTTGTTCTTATGAACCAACGTCTTTGAAATTTTCAGGATGGAAGCAACCTGACGCTTACTGTATCCCTCTGCCAGTAAAGCCAGAACTGAACCCTTCTTTTGCTCACACAAAGCTTTTCTTTTCAACTCTTCTGAATAGTTATTTTTTTTATTCAAATTACCTTTCAGGTACTACTTGCACTGTTTTTGCCATCCAGCTGGTCCTATTGCAAGAGGATAGTGATGACCACAGCAGTGGTTTTTATACTTTTCCTCATTAAATTAGATTTGGTTCAGGTAATCACCTAATCAGTACCTCATTAAGTAAAATGAGGTGTGCCTGTGTTGGAATTTAACACACACTGGAATGGAATGTCTGCCATACATGTAGAGATGCTGATTTAAGAAAAATTAGGAGTGGTCTCTTAATTTTTTCCAGAGCTGTATACATCATTACCCTAGCATTTTAAATGAACAGGTTGAATTTGGATTATTTAGAGACCCTCCAAAGTTGGACATTTGTTGCTTTTGAAAAGACTTATCTCTAATTCAAGGAGTCTGACCTGCTGAGTAAGGGAAAACTCTTCAAAAATTTAAATATCTGATTTAGTTGTAGTCTCTTTCTGCAACAGCACATCTCGCTTTTCAATTATGTTCTTTTGATATGTCAGCAGTTGAAAACAATTTACAGTTTCTAGAGCTCCATTTGGGTTTTGAAGAGCTAGTCCCAAATTTCAAAAGAATAATAAAATAATTAGTTAAGGACCTTTGATTTTGATGTTGAGGACCTTTAATTTGAAAGAGCTGCTAATTTCAATATTGGTCAGGAAAAGAAATTTGCAAAATTGTACCTGTGGAAATGGGAAAAGTTCCTCATACAAGTCCCTATTATAACTTGGTGTCTCACAATGTTCTTGTCATTATTTCATCCTTTTGGATCATACTGTTCTCATTATTGGCAGGTTCTCTTCAGTGTTAAAGGGCAGCAAAACGTTCTATTTCTCTCCCTTCTCTCCCTCCCTCATCTTGCACTCTTTACCTTCTTTCCCTCCTTCCGTTTCTTTCCTCAGTATCAGCCAGAGTAAGGCTTGGCTCAAGGCTGCATGGTCCCAAGAGGGATTTATTGATCCCTGTCAGGTTGTGCCCAGAGTGGTCTCACTAAATCTGACATCTGCAGGTGGCTTTGGAGATTACAGGGTGATATCAATCAGTGTAAGGGTTGGACGCTTGCTCCCAATCAATCTTTGTAGTCCAGCATCTCTTCAGGAAGAGCCTGAGCTGGGTAGACCCTGGAGTGGACACTGTTAGGAGAGATATGGACTTGAGTGTGTATAGTTATACTGTACGTTTCTGTCTGTCGTCTGTTCAAGCACACATCTTTGTGCTAATGTAATGTTTAAAAAAATGATTTGCCTCAAATCTTTTTCAGACATTTTGTATGGGAGTCCACTGAGTGTGTGGCTTATCTTGATAACAGTATTTTGCTACAGCTCAGCAGTTACTCCTTCCATTCTGAATAGCTAGATTATTGGCTTCATTGTCACTCCTTTGATTGCTCAACAGAAACACAATATAATGTTGCGACAATTTCAACGAATAGCATGTAATTGAAATGCACACTCTGGATATTTTTCACACTTCGCCAAACGTCAGTTACAGCAGAGCCCTCACGTGGAAATCACTGGTGACCCGTTGCACACAAACCAGCTTCCTGTGGCTGAGGCATCAGCCAGTAGCCTGAAGAAAGGAAATTCCAAATCAAATCAATTTTTATTTTTGAAATGCTTCATTAACAACAGCTGAAGACTAACAATATGAACAAAATGAATACTTATGGGCCCTTTTCCAAAAATGGCAAAGTAAATAAAACATATAAATCACTACAAAATTGTATGAATAATGATAACTGGCTATTTACAAGTGTGGCGATATAAGTTAATCTAGGTTTATGTACATATAAGTAGGAGTTGTACATGCAACTGCAGTGTCTGTAATTATTGAATGGTGTATATGTGTGTATAGCAGTAGCATTCGCATAAGTGTGTTCATGTTATAAATTATTGTGTGTGAGTGCGTGTGCGCTGGACTTTAGGTATCTGTGAGAGTTTGCGTGGGTAGAGTCTAATGTGTGCACATATAGTCAATACTAAAAGAACAGTGAAAAAAGGGTGTCAACTGCAGCCATTTGATCATTGCAGCAACTTCCTGGCTTGGACCATAACCTGTGCAGGGTCCTGTGGGTCCTGGTATCACACGACCTGTCTGCCATTCGGTAGTATAGAGAATAGTCTGTGGCTTGTGTATAGCGTCATTTAGTACTTTTCTGGAAAAATTTTCTTGTGGAGAGGTCTTGGATGACAGGGAGCTTGGTCCCGGTGATAAACGCAGCCGTGTGCAACCCAGGGCAGTGTAGGTGCCTTATTAAGTACTGATGCAGCCCATCTACATGCTCTAAATGTAACTGTCTTGCTCACTGACCTCGCTGCCTCTGGATTTGTTCTAGCAACATTTTGGTTTTTGGTCAGATATTCCAACTGCTAAGCTACCTGTCACCCCAAAATTCAGATTGGTTATTTCAGTATTTCAGACACCCAGACAAAAAATTACCTCTGTAACCTTACCAAAATTTTACCTTTTTGACCTTACAGTGCCTCATATAAAATCAAGTTCAACACAAACAGCATTTTAATGTCTTTATATTAATCATAGACTTGTAGCTTTCAATGAATTACAACTAGCTTCTTTCAACTTGATTGAAATCCTGCTAACCCATACGTTATCCAGAACGTGAATGAAGAATTTACTCCAATGAAACAAAGTGAATTAAAATACTTCTGAAAAGGCATATTTCAGACTACTTGTTATGCTATGAAGGACCTTTCAGAATATCAAGATGGCGGCGTCCGTACGAGTATGCTGTGCCCTCCGAATTAAACTAGGAGGTGATTGTATATCCCAAAGTACTTTTTTTCTTAAAGATTTCGTATCCCTAGAATATTTATTCCGGCTGCATGTTAAACTAAATTATTTCTGGATTTATCTGTTGTAGGACAAAGCAGTCTGCACGCTATGCTAGAGCTAATAGTAGCTAGCTTGTCATTTTTGTCAGACAGTTAGCGAGCTAGTCAAGTAAGTTAACTATTCCATGTTAAGTTATATCTTATATATAACGCTGCATATATTTTCATCAACACGTTTTCCTGATGGTGAATATTTAGCTCTGGTCCATTTTACCACGACAACAACGAGTTGCCGCAGAGCCACCTGTGCTCTGTACGCATGCCCGTCCGAGGAACTGTGACGTATGCATGGATCATTCAGAGCTAGTTCGCCGATATACAGAGTTCTCAGAAGTAGTTGACAATTTATGCGAAAATAAAGAAGAATGTGTCATTTGCGTTAGCTATTCTATTCGTTGTCTGCGTCATTTACCAGTCTGGTAATTGATTTGTTTCAGGGTTAGCACCACTTCGTACAGCAGGGGGCGCCCTGCCTCTCTCTCACCTGGCCAGATCCATTGCCTATCAGTGGCCCTCTAGCCCACCATCTCTTGCTGCCCCTGCCACCTGGATACAGACCAGACATGGCAGCTTCTTCAACAAGTGTAAGTACTGATGTTTCCCAACTCCTGCGTTGACATAGGATCTATCTACTGTATCTAATGAATGAAATAATTTTTGTCTGCACATTTGTAGCTGTGAATCCTTTTGTCTTGTCTACAAATTCATCTTGATACAGCCCCAGTATTTCCAGAGACAGCATGGTAATATGGACATAAATACTTGAGGATTTGAATAGGACTTAAATTGGATGAGCTCGCTAATTAAGCTTTATTCAAAGTGGGTGAGCCTGTCAAACACAGAGCTTCCAAACCCAGGTGTGTCTGTCAGCACACCAGAGGCTCTCCTGCAGCTTCTCTGCAGATAATTACTCAGTCTACATCTGTCACCGCCAGCTCTTACTCTGCCTATCCAAGGAAACTCAAATATACACACACACACACACACACACACACACACACCCTTCCTCTCACTTTATTTTCATGTTACCTTAATTTGAAATTCCTTTGGCACAATAGAGTTGGGGCGATGTCTGGAATGTCAAATCAGCTTCCTAGGCGTTTGCAGACAGGGTCCTGCATGTGTTTGCATACCAGTCTTGTCTTCAGTTGTTGATTGCATTCTGCCTGCATCTCCACGTTGAGAACCCTTGGCTCTGCTATTTGATCGCAGGGTCAAGTAGACATTTTGGCTAGGGGACCCAGTTATACTGTGTGTACAAGGACCAATGGTGATTTTGATACTCAACTGATTATAAAACAGTTTTTGCCGTTTCTAAGGTGTCACCATCGACAATCTCTGTCAGACGTATTCAATGGTAACATGGCACAGTCCTAACTGCAACATACTGTACATATTTGAGAGGTTTTTACTTTGTGTTGTCTTTTCAACCATATCCTTAAAGATGTTTAGCCTGGGTTGTTGCTCTTTCTAGGCCTTTCGGTTGTTTTTTGTAAGACTACTGGCATCTGTAGCATGGTTGTGCCACCAACAGGGGAGATTGAGAGGAAGGAGGAAGGCTCATCTGCACGAACTTAAAGCAGAGAGAATATTGGAACGATCAATTCCGCTAGTATAGTCTACATTTTTCTTTAGTTTTATTGACCAGTCTATATAAGTCTAAGACTCCTCAGTCCTTACAGCAATGACAGTCGTTTTAGCCTTAAGCAGGGTTTGTCTAATGGACAATATTAGTGTTTTATTAGTGCTTTGCGGTAACAAAAAGTGTCATTAAAAGCGCAAGCACCGTTTACATCCTTTCACTGCTTTAACTCCTAATGAAATCTTAGAATGGCCAATAGCATCTCCTTCTGTATCCTTGTCAAGCAAAGCAGACAGGCTAAAAATAGCATTTCTTTCACAAAAGCAAGCCAACTTATTATCAGTCCGAGTAATAGTGGGGTGATTGTTGAGTGGAAAGTACACTCCATCCTTTTTGCTTAGTGCATAACTGTAGCAGTAGATTGTACTTTTTTGTTATGTTCTTTCTGATCAATTCAATTTTTATTTTCTTATCTGATTACACAATCAGGTCACATTTATAATAAGACAAAAGACTAAAAACACAACGCCACCAACCCACTTTTGCAGGACTGTTTTTTTTTTTTTCTTCGACATTTGCCTCTTTAGTGCCATGCATACAGGATGCTGAAAGTGTTATGTTAGCGATGTCCATGAAAGAAAGTGTCCAGTTACAAATTCACAGCGAATGAGGTTCTTGCCAACGTTGTGCTATCGACTTTCTGGCTGCTGTAACGGTGTCAAGCCATGTACGTTTTTCCGCAAACCATTACATAAAGAGAGGAATCATCAACAAGATGGAATTCAGTCAGTGATAAAGTATTTCTTTGGTATTAATAGTGGATAAGAAATTGCAGGCCTCATTCCAGAGTGAGAAAACCTCAGGGCATTCCCATTCCAACCTTGGGGCAGCACAAACGTTTTGAAATGGTAATATGTTTCATGTGGGATTTTTTGAGGTGTGGAATAAAGCTGACGTATGAAATTGAAATGGATCATTTGCTTATTAGGATTTTGTGAAGATAGTCAAATATTCGCAAAATGTGACACCAGAAATAATATTTTGGGCCGGTATTACGGACTTAAGCCTGGACTAAAAATAATCAAGCTCAATCTAAATCTCCATTGAGCTAAATTTTGTTGTCAAGGACTAGGCTTAACCACTCTGAAACCGGCCCTAAAAGTTTGTGAGGTTACAATTGCTAAAGTGTAACTCATAGTCTGTTCCCTTTCCAAATAAATGAAGACACTTTCTCTCGCAGTCTTTCCCAGTAACCTTGTAGGCTGTACTTCAGAGGTTCCCGTTGCGGTCAGTCCCAGACTGCAGTGAGACGGGTTTACAGCTGCAGCTGTAGAATGACCAGTGGAATGTGAGCCTGTCCAGTAGGATGCCGGTCTGAGTCATGAGCCGACCACATAATGATAATACATTTTGTTTGGCGGGCAGCTTCCAGGGCACTACATTAAATCAGGTGCAGGACATAGGATAATAAAATCCATAAAAGAAAACAGAACAAAGTAGGGAGGGGTTGTGTAGAGCATACTCACCATGGGCTATAGATTAAAGGCATCACTGAAAGGTGAGTGTTTTTCGAAGGTTTTTGAATGAGATTAGAGCATGACAAAATATTGGTCAGCCTGCAGAGGAACCACAACCTCCCCCACAGTGTATTGGTAAATAATGTTATCTAACTTGGGGTTACCAACTAATTTGTCAGATCACAAGCAGAACCTACATGCTCAGATTAAGTTACCAAAGAGCATTTCATAATTTGTTTTCACCAGTATGTAACCAGGTAAGTTGATTGAGAACTAATGTTCATGTACAATGTCAACCTGGACAAAGGCATTACAATTTCATGGCAACACTTAGTTATACATGAATATAATATGTTGGTTAGGCTGATATTGAGGAGCGAACTGAGGTATAGGGGGAATTTCCTAGCGTTAGAGCGTGACAAAGCGGATGGTGTTGTGATAAACTACATCTGATTTAATGAGGTAAATGTTAGCAGCTAGGCTATAAACAACATCACCGAATCCAGTAGTGGCAGGATGGTCGTTCTCACCACGGCATGTTTAGCAGCACGGTGAAGGACGCTACCTGCAGAATAAGAAACCAATTCTGGATTTGATTTTAGACTGGAGGTGGCTAATGTGTGTCTGTAAAGCGTTCTAACCAAATGCCAAGGTAATTATAGTTATTGACCTATTCTAACTGAGATCCATCTAAAGTGAGAATGTTTGCAGGGCAGGCAGGCAAAGGTTGCTTCCAACTGAAGAGCATGCATTTAGTTTTACTGGAGTAATACTATTTGTGTTGATGTACTCTGAAAGTAAGTTCAGGACCTTTAGGGCCAGTTTCTCAGGCACAGATTAAGCCTAGTCCTGGACTAAACATTCTATTTCATTGAAGAAGCTACACTGAGCCTGATATATATATATTTTTTTTTTGTCCAAGGCTTGGCTTACTCTGTCCACCAAACCGGCCCTAAGTGTTGCCGAGTTACACCCATGGCCGACTCTAAAGTCAGATTGCACTGCAGGGCGGAACTAATGGGACTCAAAATGGTGCTGGTGTGTTAATTTACCAGAATTTCTGAGGCTTTAGATTAGCACTAGCCTGTTACAGTTCAGGTTGAGCTTGTCGCCGTCTTTGAAGAGCGAAATGACAGTAGCAGCTTTCTAATCAAGTGGGATTTCAGAGCGTTATAGTGAGAGGTTGAGTATGCGGGTGATGGAGGCCGATAGTTTTAAAACCAAAAGGGTCCAGATCACCCAGCCCAGCAGATTTGTTAGGATGTAAGTGTCAGAGCTCCTTCCGGACCTGTGCTGGATGAAGGGAGAAACAGGAATGTTTCTGGGGGAAAGTTCTGCAGTATATGGACCTGGGGCTGCCGTGTTGGTAGTGGTAGGCATAGCAGATTTAAATGCATGGCCAGCCATACCAAAGTGTTTTTTGAAGCTCTCTATCTGAGGTAACAGTGTTTTGCCCTTCATCAGAGGTTTCAGTGCTAGGGACTTTGAATGCAGTAGGCAACTGAGAAGAGACGTTTTAGTTTTCCATTGATTTAAAGGCATGTTATCACTCACATCACTATAACGGTTTAGTGACAAGACTGACCGGCACCATAAACCCACTCCAATCTATACCTTCATTCATTTGTTGTTTTAAAAGTACCCTTTCCATTTCTAGCCTTGCCATTTAGGTATTCTTTCGGTGGAACCGGGAACATTCTCCGCTTTTTCTTCTGCTGTTACCATCACCTAGCATACAAAAATACCTGCTACAGATTCTCAACAAATGCACAGCTACAGTTAGCATACCAGTTCAAGACCACCCGGAATGCTAACCTCTGCCCTACCATACTACCAAAATGTTAACATTCATCCCTAACACGGCCCTATTCATTAAACTAATATCTAGCCTACTGTTACTGCTGTCTTGGGTTCTTAGGCATGCGTGAATAATCTATGTGAAAATTTAGCATATGCAAGGATTGAATGTGTGTAGCCAGGAGACAGAACTGTAGCTTAGTCCAGTGACAGCTCCCCTTTTTCCTCTTGGTTGGTGACCCTAAGTGGATGTTCATATGTTCATTTAGTGACATTTGTACAAAGTTGAGAAAAGTTTCCTTTTACTTTCTGTCTAGAAAATGGCTAAATCAAAGAGAAACATTTTTTTTTGCATTGATCTTTTTTCTATTCTTGCTGGTGGTTAAAACATAAATGCGAAGATTAAACATGTTAATCTCTGATGACACAGCCCTTTGAACTGGGCTTTTATTTGGCTTTTTTGAGGTTTATTCATTAGTATCCTACAGGCAACGAGACATCTGGTTTATTCAGTTGATATTCAGCTTGCTTTCAATGTTCTGTACATAAAGCGATGAAAGAACATATTCTGCGTTGAGGTTGCCAGATTTCTCAATTATATCCCCTTTTGTGTGTTATCATTGCAGTGACAGCAGAGGAGCTTTGGAGGGGAGTTTTGGCAGAGACAGGAGCTGGTGCTCGGAAGGGTCGAGGGAAGAGGACCAAGAGAAAGATGAAGAAGGATCTGAATCGAGGCCAGAACATTGGAGAAGGTATGAACCCAAGAGCCCCGAGTGAACCAAAACAATGATTGTTGGTTGTCTTGCATCTTTCTGTCTTTGACATTTTCCAGGAGGGATTCTGGACAATTTCCTAAACTTCCAAAAAATGTATGGATACCATTTGTTTGTCTCTGCATGCAGTTAAAAGAAAGTTGTAGGTTGCATTTGATTAGTTTCACACAATTTATGGAAGTCTTTGGTAGATACTGGATTTTCTCAAAAAGGAAAATCAGTGCTTGTTACTACTCAACGGCAGTAACAGTTGATCAGCTATAATATCACAAACCTATTATTGGTAATCAATCTGTCAGAAATAGTTTTGTTACTGATAATTGTAACAAAACTGTCATTGCTTAACTAGCAGCTGAGACCGAATATTGTTGCCACTGCTGGAGGTAATTTCATGCTAAACTCACGTTAGCAAATCGCTACCTAGTCCAATTCAGTGGTGAGAGGCATCAACAGACTACCTTCACTGGTCTTATGGGGTTCAAACCATTCTCCTGGTTTTGCAAATGCTACCGACAACTTTATTCAAACTTCTTGCAGAGACAAGCAAATATCCATTTGTTATTCTGACTTTGGTAATAGGAAATTATCCAAAATGCCAAAGTATCCCTTTAATGCTGGAGCAAAATGTGAGTTTCATTATTGATGGCAGAAGTTTGATCTGAATTTTATTCTGCTAATGGGCAGCAGACAGACACTGTGGAGAATATTATTCTCTTGCCAGCAGTGTATTTGATTTATTAAAGTCACAATGACAGATCAGTCCCTCTATTATCAATCGGCGGGCTGTTTTAAAAGTGAAAATGAATTGAGGAAGTTTTATTGCTGACCTGTCCCGGACAGTCTTCCTATCTTTCGGCTCTTTTGTAATCCATCCAACTCCACTGATTTGACACGATTGTATAATCAAAGCCCAAATGGAAAAGGATAGGTTTGACTTCTTTTCCAATGCTCTTGTGATTCTGGCCTGCACCCATCATGGTAATTCAACTTCTGTCTTCTCACATTAATCAGTGCCCTGTCCCTTCTGTCTGGGCGTCTCACTGTCTCTTCAAAGTGTGTATACAGTATGAAAAAGTGGAGGTTGCTGCTTCATTTGATTTGGAAGTACAGTGGAATACCGCTTCCCCTAACGAACCTCTCTGTGCCTCTAAGGGCGCGGGGGATTCTTGTGGCCGGGGTTGAATGCGCCCATCACGAAGAGTGGCACCATCATGGAAATGTCTCGCCGCGGGGAGTCAGAGCAGCAGGATCTGCGAGCGGATCTTCTTCGGCAGCGCGAGGAATGGGATCGCAGGAGGAAGATGAAGTTGAAGAGGGAGCGAGGGTGGACTGGCAACTCCTGGGGAGGGATCAGTCTGGGGCCACCGGACCCGGGACCCAATGGAGGTATTTTCTGTGTGCTTGCGTGAGAGGTTGAGAACACCCATACAGTACCTTTTCAAGGTCAGATTTGCCCTCTATCAATGTTAATGACATGACCCCTGTTGACGACGCAGCAAGCAAGGGCTGTGAGGTCTTCAGAGCCGGTGTCAGCCAGACTATAGCTGACTCACTCAGTATCCACAAGCTGTTGGCCTGCTCACATGTGCCAAGACTAGGGGGCTCATTTGCTATTTGTCACAACAGTGTTTGGGGGGAAAAAAACTCCAGAAGCGTTGGAAATGCGACGGAAACGCATGTATCTTTAGATGTTTATTCTCGACATAAAACCTTGATTAAGAAAAAGGTACCTTTTATGTAGAGTATGTCTGCTATGTCATTGCACACTGCTTTTCATTCTGTTTTGTGTGTATATTTTCCTTGTGGAACTTACAGTACCCGTCAAATGTTTGGAGACCTACTCATTCAAGGTTGTTTTCCACAATGTAGAATAATAGTGAAGACATCCAAGCTCTGAAATAACGCGTGGAATCATGTAGTAACCAATATAGTTTAGCAGGAATACAGAGAACACAGGCGTCTTCATGACTGGTATGTAGAATCTTCTCATTCAATCTTGAGAAATATACGTAAGTCCAGAACAACTCTATGGTACAGGCAAAGGAGTGCCTGAAAGACTGAAAAGCTATGATGGAGACATTAAAACACCTCAAACACCTCTTCCACATGGTAGAGAGAAATCCACTGGATGGTAGAGCCTGTACATCTGTCAGGAAAATACAGTATATCTGGAGCTAGCAGAAAGCTGAGAACCAAAACAGAAAACGTAGAGAAACATGGTTATAGGTCAGACAGACACAATCATCTTTTTTTATTATTTGAAGGCCCCCCTGGGTTATTTTGATCAAGTCTTGGAAAGTTAACATTATATGTCATTGATTTGACACACACTGAAATTATATTTCAGATGTAGGTATAAAGAAAGTAATAATAAAAGAAAGTGTACTTTGTTTCTGACAAAATGTTGAGCTTGGCACCAGCCACTGTCTCACTGTTCAGTGGATAGGGAAGAATGAGCCGGGTCTGTAGGACTGGGGGGTCATCATCGGGCCCATTTCCATCCCATGACTGATGGAGACAGATTTAACAGAAGGCACAATGGGGCGTTCTCCACGTTTAGACAGTAATCCCTCTACCACCCACTCAGCCCTTCTCATTTATGGCTTGGATATTACAGTAGTCAAAAAGATGCAAAGTTTCAGAATAAAAGAACTTGATCATGAGGATGTTGCCTAAGCGACATTAGTGATGTGCTTCCGTCACTGTGTGAAGACATGGCTGAAGGGCAATTTATTTCTGCCTCATCTTCCTGTTAGAATGCAATCAAACGGGCCTTGTTCTGCCACTCCAACATTGTCTTGTGTCACCTACTCCCACCTCTGTTTACCCATGTAACACACCACAGTCAGAGCAATCTCTGTTCAATTTAGGATGTCTCTACACAGTAGAGCCAGGATTTATGTTCTACATTTATTTGATATATTTATTTCCCCCAGGCCGTGCTGAGTTAGTTCTTACATTTCTTTCCTTCTGGTGGCTCATTCTCTTGCTAGTTCAAATGTAGTGTCAGCTTTGGTTCCTAGTTTCCACAGTGATGGATTACAATGCTGCAGCCTAAATAGTGGCTCTGAGTAGGAACTGTAAAAGCTTGACCTTTCACATTCACCCTCTTCCTCGGGAAATGTCCTAAAGCCTCTCTTCTCTGTTGGTACGTAGTGTAACTTAATGGATTCATTTACATGCCGTCAGCGGTGGTGAAATGTTGAAATGACTGCACTGTGCCCACACAACTGTATGTTAAACTGGCTCCATATATTAGTACTGACTGCCTTGTGTTTACTAAAAATTATTTTAGGATTATTGTGGTCTTACTACAGGATTTAGTTTAGCCCCAATTATTTTAGGGCTAATAAGCAATGTTCTCACAAATGAAACTGTCTTGTGTTGATGTTAAAATATTAATCATGTACATTTGTCCCTCTGGGAAATTTGCCTGAAACCCAGCTGCTAATTCACTTTGATTCACACTGAGAGTCGCTTCTGTGGCTTCTGTTCCCAATAATATTACAAATGTAATCTTTGTCCCATTTGTTTGGATTGAATTTACCGCATTAACCTAAGCATTAGAAGTACTGCCTTGAAAAAGATGCCCAGCAGAGAAAGCCAGCAAACAAACAACAAAGCCAACCTGCTGTATTCCGTGTCTGACATTTTAACATTATGTAGTCAAAGGCATTCATGTTGAGGACACATTCTGTTAGTCCTTACATTTATTGTCACAGAGGCAATGTAAAATTACACTTGTAATTATTATTAAATGTTTTTTTTATTGGAAGCACTAACCTGGGTTATTCTTTTTTTACAGAGACATACGAACACTTTGATTCCCGAGTGATTGAGGTCAGTGCTCTTTAAATACTAACAAAATATTTTGACTCTAGCTATGGGTAGTTTGCCAGTTACTGGAGTCTTCAGTAAATTCAGTTAATACCAAAGACTTGGTCATTCATCAGAAATCAATTGTAACTTTTGGTAGTTTATATCTGAATGCAAAAAAAGAATTTTATTCATGTGTCCACATGTTCCGTGATATTCTTGGGAGAGACCATAGTGTTAAAATGAATTAAATCAACTATGGCTTTACTTTGAAATTACCTGCATTATTTACCAAATACACAATTACTGATGGAAATCAGTATGCAAAAAAAACTGATGAAAATTTCATGCTCAAACGCTTTTTAAAACCAAATGGTGTTAGCTAAGTAGATGGATTTATGTTAAGGATAAATGTTTACTGCTTTGTCATTACATTTCTGGATTTCAAAAATCAGCTTTCTTATTATGTGACAAGACCACACCGAGCAACAGGGATAATTAGACACCTGTACTTATCTGAAGTACCAAACTTTGAAGTTTCCAGAAATATACTCTGCCTTTGCAAAGAGTGTCTAGAAACGTCTGCTGTTTGAAAAGGCAGTGAAGATGTTTTTTTTTTCTTCGTGGCTTTGAAGAGAAGTGGGTGAGATTCCTTTGATGGTGGATGTTCCCGATCCCAGGGCGGGCTGGGTTTCATCCGTGGAGGCGGTTGGTGTTCCCTGGTGCCTGCCGTGAGTCCTTGCTAGGTGAAGAACAGAATCTAGTTGAGGCAGTCGGCTGCCGACAAGCCTCTGAACCACAACTGAACTCTCTGAGCTGAGGCTGAGAGGGGGACTGTAGAGGACACGGCCGTGGAACGAACACACAATCACAGGCCCTTCCTCAGTGTTGCTGTAGTCACTGTGCTGCGCAGTGTGTGAAAAAGGCAAATGACCTAAATGTTTCCACTCTCATCTCTATACTTCACTCCAATCAGGCTAAGGATTGGTGGGGTTCGGGGGCTTAAGGGAATGTTCTCTAACCACATTCCACCCCACAGTAATAACAGGATTCCTGCACGTGCACGCTTTCTGTCAACCAATAACAGTTTGATGCCTTGTGGCTGTCTAAGAGACTCACTGAGTGATTGTTTCTATTATGATAAAACACATATGGATATTAGTAATACAGTATGTCTTTATCAGGTGAAACCCACTGAAAGGTTATTAGATTATTGACATTTTGATAAGCCCAGACACAAGCCAATCGGCACCCAGAATTGACTCCTACGCCCTCCTTATCAATCCTCATGATGTTGTTGAAAGAAAGAGAGAAGGGTGGGGAGATGGAGAGAGAGAGGAAAGAGGGAGAGAAGAGAATCTGGGATACATTTAGCCTCCCCAACCAGTTGTAACTGATCCCTGACAGTAACGATGGTGCTTTCCATTTAGGCTAATGGAATCAAAATGGATGTAGTGGAGGGCACAAACCAACAGGGGCCATCCATAGAGGTTACCTGCAGGGACGTGATAGACCGAGCTACTGGAATCCACCCCGAAGCATTACGCTGCTATAATAAATTCAGTTTATACCTGTACCCATGGACGCTTATAGTACACCGTGTGCACACACACACCGCTTTCCTTTCTTTCTGTGTAATTCCACAGTGATTCATCACGATTGGCAAGGTGGTTGCCATTTCTTTTTTCATCCCAGACTTAAGGTGTATAATGCGTCACACAGGTCCTGGATTGGCAGTCACTTCAATACGTATCCGCAGCAAATTGGAGAAAAAACCCACTTGTACCTGAATTCTAAGCTGAAGGAGGGCTGTGGGGAAATTTCAGCAAATAAACCTGTGAGTTGTTAATGAGGGTCCAGTTACAGTTTGAAATGTCTGTGGATGTTAGGTTCAGGTTTGAAAACAAAAGAACCCAAGGTACTGTCTCCCCTTCCCTTTCTCCTGAGGTGTCGATCTACTCTCAATATGGAGGTTACTCCCACTCTCACATGGACGTTAGTTCTCTCCATGGAGTCTGGATCAGAACTCCTCCCCAAGGATCCATTGAGTTGCAGTAATGACTGCACCATGTGATTGGCCCCAGGATTGTTGGGTTGGATCAGAGCCAGAACATGCATAGGTAAAGCAACACTGAGGTGCTGAGTGGTTGAATGACTTCTATCTAGACCTGGCTTATGTTTACATAGAAATCATTAAGATTTCGATGTCTGTCCAACTGGGCTGAGTGCTCGGATTTGTGTTCTTAACATGGTGGTAATGTTTCTATTGAATCTTTGTGTAGTACTTTACTGAGTACAGGCTGATTAAAGTAGAAAATACAAGTTAATGTGAGAAGAGGAGAACAAGGGCGGGGCTGGGAGATTACCTGGCAGTTAGAGCATCTAACAAGCACCCAAAAGTTTGCTAGGTCGAATCCCGGCGCCAATAAGGTTAGAAATAAACAGCTGTTTGGTCCTTGAGGAAGAGAGTTAACCTTAATTTGTCCTGTGGGACGCTATGGATAAGTGTCTGATAAACTGACTACAATGTCAAGATGTCAAAGAAAGCAATGGGTGTTTCCTTTGTGACAGATATTCAGCTGGTATGGCCTTGGAAGCCTCCCCTCATCAACTACCATGTTTTTCCTTCTGTTAAGTCACCCTTATGAAAGCTGTCTTCAGTTGGGTATGTGTGGGAAATATGGTTGTGCCCGGTTCCCACACGTTATATATGCTAATGTGACCAACATTGACCCAGGACCGTAGCACTCAGCTAATTAGATACCGATGATACTCCCCGGGATCTATATGTCCTCCTCTTTACATAAATAAAACTGAGCCGCCACAGACATTCCGCTTCCCTGGAAACTGATGGATGAGTTTGAGTTCCATCTCCGCCTGCATTAATTAAATCAAATGCTTTCCGGAAAGGGGGGGGTTCCCCCCAAGGACAATGGCACCATAATATTAGTCAGTCATTGGGTTGGGCAGGAGCAAGGGCTTGCATAGGAAATTGAGATGGCCTGGCTCCAATTGCACAGAAGGTCCGACTCTCTATTTCATTGGAAGTGCATGAATTACAGAGGTCTTGTACAACAAGTTAAACAATCTTCAAAGTATCCCCAAAAGACAAAGATGTTTTTCACACATCCATCTTGCAGTTGAAGGAAATGTTTTCTTTGTCCATTGTACAACCCTGTTTCCAAAAAAGTTGGGACGCTGCGTAAAATGTAAAGAAAAACAGAATGCAGTAATGTGCAAATCATTTCAACTCTATATTCAATAGGAAATAGTACAAAGACAACATATCAAATGTTGAAACAGACATTTTATTGATTCTTGAAAAATATATGCCCACTTTGAATTTGATGCCGGCAACAAGTTAAAAAGTTGGGACAGAGGCAACAAAAGACTGGAAATGTTGTTTAATGCTAAAAAACTAAACCTGGATGAATTTCACAACTTAGGTCAGTTGGCAAGAGGTCAGTAATATGATTGTGTATAAAGATCATTCCAGAGAGGATGGGTCTGTCAGAAGTGAGGATGGGGAGGGGTTCACCACTCTGTGAAAGACTGCGTGGGCAAATAGTGCCGCAATTTAAGAATAACATTTCTCAGTGTAAAATTGCAGAGTTTGGGGATCTCATCATCTGTGGTACATAATATCATGAAAAGAATCTGGAGAAATATCTGTCTGCATGGGACAAGGCCAAAAACCAATATTGGATGGCCGCGATCTTTCAAGCCCTCAGGCAGCACTGCATTAAAAACAGACACGATTCTGTAGTGGATGTTACGAACCCTGTGGCTCTAGCAGTCTAGGGTGGATGGTACAGAGACCCGTAACATAAAACTCAAGCAAATTAGTGTAGTGTAAAGGCACAGTGAGAACAAACGACACAGACGACCAAAGCTACCATCAAACATAAAAAGTTTATTATAAACACCCGGTAAAGGGTTTAGGGAAAAGGGGCTAGGGAGAAGGGGCTGAGCTGGACCCAAGAAATGAAATATGGTCAAACACCCCTAAACTGAACTTGCCTGCCTCAAGAACCGCTTAGCTAACTACTAACCAATACAAAAGTACAGTGGGTTTTTAGACAAAGTTTTCCTACGGGTTGTTAATGCCCAAGGGCGACTTGCTAAAAACCCCTTTTCCCAGGGACACAGGGACAAACAAAAACACACAGGTTAAACAAGGACTAAACAGCAAACAATTGACTAGACAACACCAAACAAAACACCACAGCAATACATACTCACATGAAACAGGACAAAGTGAGATGTATGTGCTAAACTAAGTGATGTATGAATGAACAAAGTGTCTGTCTATCAAAAGGGTAGGTATCTCAAGAGTGTCTATGTGGGGGAAACCAAAAGTGTCCCTGGGAGAACCAACTGACTGGGTTTTTAAACCAGAGATGTGTGATGCGTTTGGGTAATGGAAAAAGGAACAGGTGGTGAAATTAGGATGTGTCCACCGATTGGCCCACCTCAGCAGTCAGGCAATGCACTCATGACTGCCAGGTGGGAAACGCCAACGAGCACAATCAGGAACATAAGAGACACCTGGGTAAACGGCAGGAGGGGAAAAACACAAACGCACATACAGGGTACCTGCATGCATATCAGTGGACATCACTGCATAGGCTCAGGAACACTTCTGAAAACCATTGTCTGTGAACACAGTATGTCGCTGCATCCACAAATACAAGTTTGAACTCTACCATGCAAAGAAGAAACCATGTATAAACAAGATCCAGAACTGCCCTTGCCTTCTCTGGGCCCAAACTCATTTACTTGGATGTAACTACCCCATATATGGGGTAGTTACATCAAAAGAATTGATTCAGTTGATTAGAGCTTCAGAACAGTTCCACCTATCCTTTTATTGCATAGTAGTTTCTAAAAACTGCGAATCTCCCCTTTCTGGCAGAATACAACATCTCTAGTCTAGGTCTTACTACCTTATATAGGCACACAGAGCATTATGACACACACCCACCCACACCCCCCCTTGTAATCACAAGATGGCCGCAACCAGTGCCAGTCTGAAACTTTTGAACTTTCTGATGAACAGAGTCAAAAGTTTGATTCACAATGGAGCCAGACACTCCATCGATCATAAGGACATATATTTGGCTGCCTGGGGCTTACTTTATCGATCCAGACATCCGAGAGGCAACATCTTTATTGGAAAATCTGTTTTCGTCGAACACCTTTCCTCTTACTTAGGAAGCTCTGGTTTGGTCTGTGCTTAAGCTAAAGCTTCAAGTTCTGTACCAAATGAGGTGTTAGGTTATTAGGACCTTAATCAGCCTTAACCAGCTATTGATTGTCCATTGGCCTTTCAGTGGTATGCAGATTTCCTAGGCGGGGGAAGCCTCTATATGGAACCTCATTGTGCAATGCTAACCAAGGTCGAAGGTCCCATGTGTAGTCAATGGGATCAGAATGTTTGTGTTTTTATTGTAGAAAATTGTTTTCTATACTAAACAAATTGCATTAAAAACATTAAAGATGTACATCAAACAGTGGCATGATGTAATTTACAGACTTGAGGTTGAGGGACACTTGGAAACTCTTGACACCACTAACTAAAATAGCTGCCCGGTTCTAGCTCTTATGTCTATCAATCCCCAATTTTTTTCTGATAATGTTATGTTTGGGAACCCATAGGATTTGTTTATAGCACTAAATATCAATATTTGAGTTTCAGCCTGTCCATGAAAAAAAAGAGGACTTTCTGTGTCCTCTGATATAAAGAGGGCTTGTTATCAGCGCACAGTACAAAAGCCAGCATCTGTGATGGTATGGGGGTGCATTAGTGCACGTGGCATGGGTGACTTGCACATCTGTGAAGGCACCATAAATGCTGAACAATATATAAAGGTTTTAGAGCAACATGTGCTGCCATCCAGATGATGTCTTTTTCAGGTAAGGCCTTGCTTATTTCAGCAAGACAATGCCAAACCACATTCTGCACGTATTACAACAGCATGGCTCCATAGTAAAAGAGTCCGGGTGCTAAACCCGCCTGCCTGCAGTCCAGACCTGTCACCCATTGAAAACACTTGGTGCATTATGAAATGAAAAATACAACAAAGGAGACCCCTAACTGTTGAGCAGCTGCAATCCTATACCAAGCAAGAATGGGAAAACATTTCACTTTCAAAACTACAGCAATTGGTCTCCACAGTTCCCAAATGCTTACAGAGTATTGTTAAAAGACGAGGTGATGCAACACATTTCCAAATATTTTTGAAACGTGTTGCTGGCATCAAATTCAAAATGGGTGTGTATTTTTCCAAAAACAATAACAATTCTCAGTTTCAACATTTAGAAACTATTTTCTATTTTCAATTACATAGAGAGAAATTATTTTGGAAACAGGGTTGTAGTTTATCTGCAACAAACAGTAGCTCTTTGAGTCTGCTCTACCACAACTCCATTGTTATTAAACAGACAGTAGTAGAGTTTGGTTGAATCTTAGTTCAATCTTCCTCCATAGTCGCCAGTTCATGAGTCGTTCCACCATGACACTATGCTCCAGCTTTTCTTGGATATCACTTTTTAAATTTTGCTAATTGTGTTTGCCTCTTTACAGTCTTAATGCAGTTTGCTTTTAAACAAATCTTGCGCAGAAGTTGTTTGCTAGGGCACCCGCTAACTTGAGTTAAATTAATATGAGGGTTCCGAATGCAATGTGTTCCTAATTGTTTTCAGTTTAATAGAAAAACAGATCACGCAGTCAGCACTGAGACTTGGCGAATGTACACAATAATCTAATGACAAAGTGGCCTAACAGCACTGCCAATTTAGTTGGCGTGCAACTGGAGCTATACTTGTCTCTCTTTCTCTTCCTTCTCCCCTCTCTGTATCAGTCTCTGTGGATCTCAACAAATTGACACTGAAATTAATTTTTATTGTGAAAGGCTATTATGGTTTCCTGATACATAAAGTCATAATAATTTGGGTTTCGGTTTCAGCAGGCGTTTAATGTATTTCTATAATAAGAGCTCATCTTTCTTTCTCTCTCAGAAGCACACATGCAATCACAGGTTTTTTGTCTTGGTCAGGCCTCAAGGCGCTTTGCTTTCATGTAGGGAAGAGCTAATCTGGAAAGACAGACAAAGCAAGCTTCAGGACCGGTCTGTGGTCAGTGTTAAAGGGTTAGCTTCATTTTACATGTGTAATTATTTTGGACACTATTATAAAGATAGGGTTTCAGACAATTTTGGAAAAATTGGTGAGACTCTGCTATCCTACTATCAAGGGGAGCTGGTTCCATCATTGCAGAGACCAAAAGGTGGCAGGACAAAGCTTGTTTTGTATGTTTGGTTTGAGCATAGCCTTAAGGTGGAGAGGGCCTGGTCTCTTGCAGCTCCAAAGAACCATGGTCTTGTAGTGGATGTGAGATTTAACTGGAAGGCAGTGTAATGTGTGGGGGAGAGGGGTGACATGGGATCACCTGAGAAGGTTGAAGACCAGGCGAGCCGCAACATTATGGATTAGTTGCCAGGGTTATATGGCACAGGGAGGGAACCCGACCAGCAGTGAGTTACAGGAGTCCAGACGTTACAGAGTACTGGACCGGGGGAATAAACTGTGAGTGAGTCGGTGGGGAAGGTATCTGATGCTGATTATTCTGACCCTCTGCGGTCTGAACAGATGGCTCTGTATTCTAGTGTTACTGCAACAGCCTGCATGTGGGAGTGTGGTTGTCTCCTTCCACCCCGCTCTCTCACGCTCTGTTATTCTACTCTATACACATCTCCTTTTCCCGTGCTCTCTCCTCACTTTTGTACGTGCCTTTCAATCTCATCTCTTATCCCTCTTTAATCAGGTCTCTTAAAGAGTCTCATATCCATTATTTTTTTTTTTAAACTAATTTATTCCTGTTCCTTCCAGGTATGGCTCTACTCATACAGCAGACTGCTTCTGTTGCTTTAGTGATCTCGTGATCAAACCTATCTACAGCACACTGTAGAGACTAGGCTGTATGGCTGCAGCTCTGAATTTTGCCCTCTGATGGAGCTGTTTCAGAATGAGAATGTTCTCACCTCCAGCTTGAACACACCCAAAGAGCAGGATAATAAGATGATTGCACTTGGCTGACGAAAGAGTAAAGGGATTATTCCTGCTTTACACACAGACTCTGATCTGTCCCTTACTGATGTTTGGGCAGACAGGGAAAAATCTTGTGTTATGGGTCCATTTGTTTGCAAGCTTGGTGTTTTTTCGGCTTCAACTCCCTGGTTTTCTGCTTTATAAATTACGCTGATACAGACAAAGTCTTACATCCTCACAGTTTCTAGATGGAGGGAACACAGTATGCCACAAATTGATCATTGTTAGCTACATAGTCAGATTCTAAAAAGTTCACATTAGAAACATATATTTGCTTTTTCATCTTAATATAAGGTTAGTGTTAGACTGCTCAGATGGAAATGGCCACTGACAATGCTGTTCACCCACATCTGGGTGTATTTCCATTTCTCTGACTTTAAAACTCACTGTGGCAGTGATAGGCTATATTGGAGAATATTGTCTGCGTGTGTATCTTTGTGTTTGTCCGTGGGTAAGCATGTGCTTTCATGCGTGTTACAGGTGTGAACCTTTACACTAGCTGCTGTCTCTCCTCCAGTACTGAATGTAATGCTCAGCCCTAGCCGGTCAAACACTGCCCCCTGCTGCTCACCAACTCACACTGCAGCTTGCAAATCTGACCCAAAGGCAAGGAAATTGAGTGAATGCATATGAAAGGGCAGCACTCGTCTCACTATCCTGATTGATGGGAACCTATTTAATGTTGCGGGTGTCTAGGATGAATGAGGGCTGTCTTACCAGAGCCAAACACATGCCTAGACTGCATCGGCAGGAACTTGACCTAGTAAGGACATAAAGTGGACGCATTGGCATTTGTGGTTGTGAAGGAAAGTGCATTTCATTCTGAAAAGAAAAGTTATTACAATATAGTGCTATGCATTCTGTTTGATAATGATTTATCATTTGAATATTTGACTTATGGGACATTTAGGTGGAAAGCAATAACAGCGAGAGAGTGGGCGAGAGGGAATGAGGTGAACATTCCCCTAATGCAATGAACCCCCCTTTTTAGTTTTAGTTTTTAGTTCTCCCTGGGGGTCCTCCTATGCTTTATAATAGGATGTCCATGAATGTGCTGCCTTTTTCTGCCTCATAAAGAAAACCTGGCTCACGCTGTGCGGTAATGGGTCATATCATGGTCCTTCCACCTTGCTCCATGAGTCTTGGTGTTAAATGGTTTTGTAGGGTTCAAACTGAAGTTAATTCTCTAAGTGGATGCCTGGCTGTTTTCTTACCTGTCAGTGTGCCCTCTTTAAGAGGTCAATTTAAGCTATTCCTTGTGTGTCCTGTAAAGCCGTCTCTACCTGGTTGATGTCATGTTTCTGTTTTGATTCCCAGGTGAAGAGCGTTTTCAACATGACAGCCAAAGAGGGCAGGAAGAGGTCCATCAGCTGCCTGGTTGCCGTTGGCAACGGGAACGGGGCTGCTGGTGAGTCCAAATGAAGGCTGAAACTTGTATGTTTTTGCTTCACTGATGCGGTTGAGTGACTCAAGTGTATTTGATTGTCTGCTGTCCATAACAATCTTTATGATACTACAGTACAGTTTGGATTGTAATGTGGTTCGTATCTGTATATGCTGTCAGCTTAAATAAATAGATTTCCCACCTCGTTCCACCTAAGTATTCTTAAGAAAAATGCTTTAATGTATTTGTATTTTTTCCCTACAGGTTTTGCGTTGGGTAAAGCAACTGACCGTCAAACTGCACTGAGAAAGGTCAAATGCGCCTCTTATTGGATAGTTTCTGTATTGGCACTGTATGGAAGAGGCAGTTTAAATACTGACACACTGTCTAATTCCCACAACAGGCAAAGAATCGAGCGGTGCACTATCTGTACTACATTGAGAGATACAACAACCACACCAGTAAGTCACTGTGTTCTTAGGGGGAGGGGCTCTGAGGTCTTCAAATCCTCATTCTCCTCACTCTCTGTGGGTCTGTTTTGCAGAGCATTTTGATTGCAGTGAACATCAAGCTGGACTTTAAACCAAACCCCTGTAATATCAGTGAAATTGATCAATCTGCATATTCACACTTCACAAATAAGTGAAATATTATACACAGCAAAAATGTTAACAGTAATGAGGTTATTTGCAAATTGCTAGATCAAAGACATGTTTTCCCTCTACGGTTGTATTTAGAAATCTCTTCCTGTAAATTTGAATGTAAGTGAGACACATAGAAAGAGGCTGTTCCTAACAGACACAGACCTCCTGCAGCTACTGCTAATGTTCTGTTCTGTGGGTGATGTCGGTGACAGTTCAGCCCAGGTGAACAGAGGCTGGCACTTTGACTCTTGTTACTCACCCGCTCATAGTCACATTCACCCAAGGCCCTGACTCATCACCCAGGAACGGTAGCTGATGGCCAGGCAGGGGTTAATTGGGATCCAAATGAAATACAACCAGTACTGGATAAATGAGTAAATAACCCTGTATTACCTGTGTTGTTGTTATTTTTGTCAGACGGGAATGGGAAGGACTGGCTTGGTAAGATGCTCAATGTCTGCTGAGTTGACTTGGATGTGTTCTGTTTTTCACAGTTTATCATGATATCAGTTCCACTTTCAAGAGGACCACGTTACGCATGAAGAAACAGCATAAAGGTATGTGTGTTTATCTGTTGCTTCCCGTGTTCCACCGTGACAACTGAAAATGATACTGTGACAACTCTGCACGCACATTGCACGCACATTGCACAAGAATCTATTCCCTCACACAGGGAAACACACTTAAACAAATTGTGTGATTTGAATGGTCAGGCCATACAATTGTTTGTATTGTAATCCACACCGTCATGAGCATGGAGGTTGGTTAATAGTTTGGCTTGTCTAATCCCTCTCCTCTGTAGGTTATGGACTACACTGTCACCGGGCGGTCATCACCATCTGTAAGCTGATCGGTATAGAGGACATGTACGCCAAGGTAGAGGGCTCTGTCAACCTGCTCAACATCACCAGGGCTCTGTTCACCGGACTGGCCAATCAGGTGGGTCTTTGTCAACGGTAGACTGAAATAGTCGACACGTCATAATCCCCACATAATCCCCATAACATCTAACAGCTAATTGTGATACTTTTTTTCTCGCATTTCACCATTCATTTATCCCATATGGAATTTTTAAAAAGCATCAAATAAGGTATGCGTTTGGTTGAGCCTTACGATGACTCTGCATTTTGATGACCTTGTAAATATCATCAGGACATGGTTGCGTTTGTCAACATTTTTGCTTCAATAAATTCTGCAAGGAAAGTATCTTTGCTTGTATTTATCACATATTGATTAAAGTCACCTTGTTCTGTAGATTTATACACATTCATCAAAGCACTGAGCAGCTGTAAGCCTATCCGAAACACAGACCTTATTTGAAGTGGATTTAAAAAAAAAAAACCTAATGGAAGAAATGAATTGTGTAAGAAAGCAAAGAACCGCCTTTTCAGGTTCTGATGCAGGGCTTTATGGGGATTATGAATTTTGAGATAATTGCTAGCTCTCACCTAATCCCAGGGACTCTGTGAGCTATAACAGAAACACACCCACACTGCTCTATTTGCACCATCTGCCTTTCTCTTTGTGTAGGAGACCCACCAGTCCCTGGCTGAAAAGAAGCAGCTCCATGTGGTAGAGTTTCAGCCGGAGCGCGGGCCTCTGCCTGTCGTTGTGGCCACCCCCCAGAAGGGACTGCGTTCTGAACCCGAGCCCGAAGAAGAGATCCCCAACACGCGGCTCCACTGGGCCGACGTCCGTGCTGCTCAGGGCATGAAGCGCTCCGTCTGGGCTGGGGTCAAGCGGACCATCTGGTGACCCCAACACGGAGCAGAAGGCAGAGCCCCATGGACTGGATCCACTGGGTTAGCTTGTAACTATGTTGGCTTGAGATTGTTCAGTTGCGAGTGTGTCTGAGAGAATCCTGGGTCTCAGGCATCATCGTTTATTCATTAAGACTGGAGCCTCATGGAAGTCATCGTCAAGACGACAGTCCAGTGGAAATAAATCAACAACCCTAGACATTTACCCAAATGCAAAGGTATAGCGTGATGACATTGTATTTCAGCAAAGTTTATGAAGTACTCCCTAGAGTTTTGCAGTAAAATAATTCACAATGGATTATCATTTAGAATTTTACAAATACTATTGTTTCAAAATCATTTAATGGGACATTTTTGAAAATGTGAGTGTCTAATAAAAAACGTTTACTCTGAAATGGCTTGTGTTCTATTGCTTTAGAAAGAGCTGTTAAGACGAGACATGCTGAGATGCCAGTTATGTGATTGTAAAACACACCATACCTAGGCCCGGCTCCAGGATGAAATGACTGAGGGGTTATTTTTTATGAATGAGGGGGCATATCTAATTCATATACCATTTGCAGTGTTTATGGGGAAACAAAACTGGGGGGGCACAGATTCTATCTGGAGGGGCAATGCCCCTTTGCCCCCAGTGGAGCTTGGCCTGACCGTACCGTTTTCTCTGCATCGATCTGTCACTCCAGAGACACTTCTTGTTTAGCTGGTTTAGATTTCTGCAACTTTGACGCACCAGTCCTGCTCGCTCAAGTGTTTAGTAAACTTCATGAAAGCTTGCGCAACGAGGTTTATATTTTTATTCATGTAGGTTAGGTTCGATTAAGATTTGTTCGTTGCTATGCGTTTGACTCCACCCTCATTGAGCCCGGCCCCGAACTGCACACTGCAGTCAGAGGCTTCTCCTTCGAGGGTGCACGGCAGGCAGCTGGAACCTCCAAGAGGCAGCAGGGAGAGAACTGCAGCTGCCCCATGAGCAGCGCTATGGGTGGCTATATAATGAGAAAAGCCACCCGAAGGTGAGCAGGTAAACATACTAAGGGTTTGGGTGTGTTACAGACTGGGAGGCCCAAACAGTGTTTTCAAAATGCAAAAAGTCATTTTAGAAAATGACTTATTTCTAAAATGTTTTACTCGGTGGTGCGTATTCCTATGTGCGAGGTAGTGGTGAATATTCCTATACGTCCAGGTTTGTGGTGAATATTTGTATATGTCTGAGGTAGTGGTGAATATTTGTATATGTCTGAGGTAGTGG
>JACXGI010000735.1:85645-119332 GCA_016801175.1 Esox masquinongy | reverse complement strand
GTACTGTAGAAAAGGGTTCCAGAGTACAGGCTCACACACAGTACCATATGTAGTGTACTGTAGAAAAGGGTTCCAGGGTACAGGCTCACACACAGTACCATATGTAGTGTACTGTAGAAAAGGGTTCCAGAGTACAGGCTCACACACAGTACCATATGTAGTGTACTGTAGAAAAGGGTTCCAGAGTACAGGCTCACACACAGTACCATATGTAGTGTACTGTAGAAAAGGGTTCCAGAGTACAGGCTCACACACAGTACCATATGTAGTGTACTGTAGAAAAGGGTTCCAGAGTACAGGCTCACACACAGTACCATATGTAGTGTACTGCGTACACTGCATAAACTCCCTTTTCTTTTAGAAACATTTTTAGTGTTCAAAATTCCAATTGCGGTAGAGCCTCCCTCAAAACACAAGCCACCCCTTCCCGGACTACTGACCTTTATTTCTTCTTAGCAGTAACGGGTTGAAGTTGCAGTGGCTCCATCCTGGCAGAGGTGCAGCAGCACCCAATAGACCTCAGCCCAGGGATGTTGATGATACACAGGTCTCTTATTTAAGCGGCTGGCAGCCTTGATTCTGTGTTTGTTAGCCTCCGTTGACCTGTGGGGACTATTAAATGTCACTCGCCCTTAAGTGAAGAAGATAGACAACTTTGCCCAATTTTAGTCCACCTGTAAAGGTCAGCCGTGTTGCCATGACGGCGACAAGAGACGCACGCACGCACGCACGAACACACACATTCTCTGTCTCCGAGGATTTCTCCCCTTTCCTCCACCTATCTCCCGTGTCTGACAGATTGGGGGGATGTTTTTCTTAAAGGTTTCACCTCAGATATCGGTGTTGACATTTTTATTAAAAGAGCTTGTTGTGAGTGGAGTGGGAGGGAGTGCAACAGGCCCACGCAGGATACACAGTCACATTCGCTCTCACTCCCATGCTGATGAGAATTAATGTGCCAGCGAATATGCAGGGGATTAGAATCCCCACTTTTCAGTCACGGCACGGCAGTTTATTAGAATGTGTTCGCCTGGCCCTGAAGTCTATATTACAAAGTCGTGATGCGCTGGGGAGGGGGTGCCAAGGTCACCGTCCAACGGGCCAAATGAAGATGCGGCTCAAGCCCGACAGCTCTGGGGAAACCAAAACATACATACGCCCCAGGATCGCTGGGACTGACTGGCCAATGACTCACATTGTTCTGGTAGTGGCAGTTTCTCTCTCAGTCCCACTGCCACAGCAGAGTAGGAAAACTCGTATAGACTTCCTCTACAGAAGGGACACAGACAGAGGAACTTTGATCATCTGTGTGTAGCATGGGCATGCATTCTACACACCATTGACTGAGGAATAGTTAAGTAGCTCAAAGATATTACCCAACAGTCCCTCTCCCACAAATGAGAAATGGCACTTCTGGCACCACGTGACTAGATCTGTCTGTCATCGCACTTTCAGGCCTCAGGTAAAATCATCCCTCAAACTGATGAAAATTACACTGAATTCATGTTCGTTTGTGCCTATTTCGTCTTAATTTAACCTAATTTATGGTAAAGACATCATCAGCTGGTGTTTGTAGGATTTGATGGCTACATTCATTCCACTTCAAACGATCTCACCCAGACCCTCTCTCTGCCCATTAAATAGTTAATTACAGTGGCCTTGGCCTCCATGCCTTAATGCAGAATACAGGCCTGTGTGTGTGTGTGTGTGTGTGTGTGTGTGTGTGTGTGTGTGTGTGTGTGTGTGTGCGTCCCACCACGTCCAGCAGCAGTAGGCCAGGACCTGAGAGATGCAGATTTCATTTGTCAAGGTTAATAAAAAAAACAAATCAAGGTGAGTGTGTCTCGCTCCAGACGCAAGGACACAGGGAAGAGGAATCAGACACACCTGGCACCTCTGAAATGTTAATAAGTCTTCCTTGGCCGTCACGCAGGGAATTCTCTTTTCAATATTGCTTTTACAGCCTGCTAGACTGGAACTGTTGTTGTAGTCCTCCCCTCTCACATCCTCCTCAAATTCATATTAAAAGTGAAGCCGGGGTTTTGTGTGTGTGTGTGTGTGTGTGTCTGTGTGTGTGTTTGTGTGTGTGTCTGAATTGATAGTCATATATGGGGTTTCATTTGGACTGTGTGTAGCAGCAGTGGTTGGGGTGGAGAAACTCCCACTGGGTTCCAGCACCATCAGTCTAAGGGAGGGGGTCTCTCTGGTGCACAGTAGTCTCCCCTTCACAGCATATGGCTACGGCCATAACCGCTGCTCAGCTCCATTCCACATGGAACACACATTAACCCTAACCATGGATAATTAACACCACACACTGAAATATGAACCGCACCAGGAAATCAGGACCTGTATTGCCTGTGCTGCAATCCAAGGGGACACTTTCTTACTTAAATATATCAACAAACAGCATGTCTGAAATACAAACAGCTTGTTTGGAAGTGTTTTTTCCCCCCCAAATCAAATGTATTAGCCGCTGTTCCAGTGTGATGTGGCTTTATTGCCTTATGTGGCGTCTGGGTGGGGGCGGGGGGGGGTATGGAGGCAGGGGCGAGAATCACTGTAAAGGCATTAGTGTGTGTGTGTGTGTGTGAGTGTGAGTGTGAGTGTGAGTGTGAGAGTGTGAGTGTGAGTGTGAGTGTGAGTGTGAGTGTGAGTGTGTGTGTGTGTGTGTGTGTGTGAGAGAGTGTTCATGGGTGGATGTGGGTTATGGCAGGTTAGTAGATGGACATATTGTGACACACAGCTGGGGTGTTTAAGAGGCTCTTTTACAGACACAAACTCCCTCTCCCATCCGCTCACTCACTTTTATGCTCACTCTTTTCAAGGGTTCAGGAAACCGGGTGTATTCACAGAACATCGCCTAAGATTCCTATTAAGTTCCAGTTTGGGTTTTATCAACATTAGGATGATAACAAAATCATTTAAATATTACTTTTAAATAAAGATTCTCTGTACAACATCTGTAACAATCACCACCAAACATTCCCCAAACATTCTCGTTAGGTTTCCAGGCAGTGTGAATTTGTTTTTAGGAAAATGTGAAGTTTTAACAAAATGTGAGAGCAATAGAAATGCTTCTGAAGAAACATTACTGGAATGTCCTGCTTTAAATTAAAATACATTGAACAAAGAGCAGGTAATATTCCCTGAACAGTAATCAGCAATTTTATCTGGATTCAATTAAATTGGGCCTGAGAATACATTAGACTCTTTTTTTTGTTAACATTAAGGGTAATTTGAGACACCTATAACAACAGAAAGGGACTGTTCCATCAATACAGCATAAGGTTTGATCTTACAACATGAAGGTTCAAATAAAATCCTGTAAACATTCGTTAGCAATCGTGCCTGGATTAAATTCAATTAAATATATGAAAAACTGACTTTTGTACTTTCATTTGTTCTGCTAATGTAAGACCTTATTCCAAAACACCCAAAACAACATGCAGGGAACAATCCTGCATTACTCTCAAGAAGTCATAAGAGGATGATGTTATGATGTTTATAATGTTCCATCAACCTACGCCAGCAATAGAAGTTTTTTAAAGAACATTAGTGGAAGATTTAGCTACAGATGATGGTGATTTTTCTACTGACACTAACAACACTAACAAAAATCTCCTGTCTGATGATTATTATGTAACATTATGACACACATTTCCATTAAGGTTCTAACACACTTTAACTGTGATGTTCTGCTTATATTGATGTGTACTGTATTAACATAATATTATGACATACAAGTAGCATTAGTGTATGAAGTGGCCAGACTTTTAAACAAATTACATTTACTGTAAATATTGTAACGTCATGACACTACCCCACACTATTCTTACAAATGTTAAATAATAAATAATAATTAACACAAATGTGTTTTTGGGAACACATCTCTGATGATGTCCCCATAACGTCTGGAACATTTAACAAAAAGACCAAATCAGTTCTTGGAGTGTTCTTAGAACATCAGATGAAGATTTGTTTAAACATTTTAGAATCATTATCACAGTTAGACAGTCTTTTTTTTATGTTATGAGAATATTTACTGCTGAGCCCATTTTAGTTTGCTGGGTTCACGTTGCCTGGCTTGCATGGCGAGAGATGGATATAGCTTAGGGGGACAGTTTTCAAAATTACAGTTGAAAGACTTTTAGAGGGATTTTATCTCACAACTGAAGAGTTTGGACACACTGGAACACATTAAAACATCTCCCTTAAACAGGAAAGAGAAAATTACCCTATTAAAAGGTATATCTCATTTTCACAACAGGGACTCTTTAGCTGTGAAAAACTCCCCTGCATCAGTCTGCTTTGCCTTGGCCCAGATGTATATGGTAGTTGGAATTATCTCGACACATGAATTATTTACAGAGCTTAAATCCAACGCATTCACAGTCCAGCGAATGGAATTTTGCCTTCCTACATATTTCAGTGATGGGCTGGACATAAATAAATATACTGTAGCAAGAAAATAATTTAAAGGCTTGATAATGAAATCAATACATCATCAAAGGCGATCCTTCATGAATAAGTTATGGAAAATAAACATGATACTCCAGCATGCAAAATGCAACGCGCACCTCAGCAATATTTAAACTCTCCTTTAATATACATAAAAGATAAAAACAATAAAAAATCCCACTTAAAAAATAATCAGGAAAAATGAGCAGAGAAGGAGGATATTTCCTTCATGAAATATAGTTAACCAAAACATTAGTGGCTAGGGGCTCTACCTGCCAAGCACCCACAGCTTCTCAATGTGTATTAGCCTCATTAGGGCACATCCATAAGAATTGGCCAATGTATTCCATTATTTATGGTGGTGTAATTATCTATCTTGTCACAACGACGCAGGAATTTACACGACCCTGGTTCTGCATCAGCACAATAGGGGCTAGCTAATGAACCAAGCAAGCACACCTCCAGGCACCCACTCTCTAGCTATCCGTTCTACCGCTTTCTCTCAATTCCAATGTAGGTGATTATTTAGTAAAGGCAAACTGAATCATATTACCGGTACAGAAGTTTACACCTGCTCTTAAATGAACAAACAAAAGTTAGGGAACGGACGGCACTTTTAATGAGTAGGTTAAGACATCTTGTTCATATCTATATTTATCATGTGAATGTTTTCTCTCTGAAGATCCTTTCTCTGTTCGGTATGCACAGTGTCTGCAGCCATTCCTAGTCATGTTGAACAGGACTGTATGCAGGCCCACAGCAGATCCTCCACGTACTCAGGCCTAGCAGCATAGAGGAGCTAGCAGGCGGTAAGGCTAGACATGAAAGAGGGACAGAACATGAAAAGGATGCAGGGAAATCTAGAGAGGGAGGGATCTAGGGAGGGAGCAATGTAAGGGAAGGAGGGATCTACAGAGGGAGGGATCTAGGGAGGGAGGGATCTAGGGAGGGAGGGATCTAGGGAGGGAGCGATGTAACGGAAGGAGGGATCTACAGAGGGAGGGATCTAGGGAGGGAGCGATGTAACGGAAGGAGGGATTTACGGAGGGAGGGATCCAAGAAGGGAGGCATCTTCTCATCTCACGTCTGGGTAACTGCAACTCACTCTTGGTGGGGCTCCCCGCATGAGCAAACAAACCCTTGCAAGTCATTCAGAATGCAGTGGCCTGTCTGGGGTTCAACTTCTTGGCACACAACACTTGCTTCCAGTTGAAGCTTGAATCCGCTTCAAGACTATGGTTCTTGCTTAGGGAGCAACAAGAGGAGCTTCTCCTCCCTGACTTCAGGCAATGCTCAAACCCTACATCCCTACCCGGGCTCTTTGTTCAGCCACCTCTGGGTTTTTAATTGTCCCACCCCTTTGGGACAGTTCCCGATCCACGCAGTCAAAACTCTTCTCTGCCCTGGCACCTCAATGGTGGAACCAGTTTTCCTTGATAGCAAAGTCTCTACTTATCTTCAAAAAACATCTGACAACGCGCCTTGTTATAGAGTACTTCAAATGTTCCACTCCCAATGACTGTTGCCTTTTGTTAACTTTTTATGTTTCATGTTTATTGTTAGTATGGTCTTCTTTCCAGCACTAACCTCTGCTGATATCTAGTTAATTGATTAGAATTCACTTAACACTAAACTGTGTGGTTGTTTCACCCAGCTCTTTTAAAATGCATGCACTTACTGTAAGTTTCTCTGGATAAGAGCATCTGCTAAATGACTCAAATGTAAAATGCATCAAAGGGAGGAAGGGATCTAGTGAGGGAGTGATCTAGGGAGAGAGGGATGTAAGGGAGGAGGGATCTAGGGAGGGAGGGATCTGGGGAGGGAGAGAGGGGTGTAAGGGAGGAGGGATCTAGGGAGGGAGGGACCTGGGGAGGGAGGGATGTAAGGGAGGAGGGATCTAGGGAGGGAGGGATCTGGGGAGGGAGGGATGTAAGGGAGGGAGGGATCTAGGGAGGGAGGGATCTAGGGAGGGAGGGATCTAGGGAAGGAAAATCTAGTGCGTGAGTGTTAGGGGAGATGCAAATGAATTCAGAGAGAGAGAGAGATACAGAGAGAAGGAGGGGAACCGGAGGACGACAGAAAGTGAGAGTGTATGTGGGAGAGAAAGAGAGATATGTAGAGAGAGGAAGACAGAAAGAAAGCGAGAGAGATTAGAAAGCGAGAGATGATACAGAGAAGTGGAGAGAGGGAAAGAGATAGAGTGCGATAGAGGGAGAGATGCCAAGGCAGGCTGGGTGGTTACCTCGCAGGCCCAGTCTCAGTGTATATCTGCCTGCCTGCCTGCCGGAGCTGCGATGGGGTCATTTACATATAAATGAAAGTTGCCGATCACACGCCGCTGACCCCATTTATTCTGGCGGACAGACAGGCAGGCAAGGCAAGCGCCACCGAGTTGCCGAATTACTCCAAATTACCGCATTTCCATCTCCACATCGGGCCTGTCAGAGCCGCACTCATCGCCGACGCAGTTTTTTTCCCAACCGCCAGGAGTGTCTCTAATTGGCAATGGTGAATTTAAAGGACCTGTCACTGGCTGAGCCTGTCACTACCAAGGCATGTACCCACAGGATTAAAAAATCCACACACAGACGCTCTGTTTGTGTATACAGACGGAGAGAGATAGACATGGAGAGAGAGAGAGAGACTATGAAATCCATGCAATGGCACTGCATTCTTAGGCACCATATACACTTCAGAGTGATGAATATTCCCTCTCTCTCCCCTCCACCCTCTCTCTTGTCCTTCCCCCCTCCTCTCCATTTTCTGTCCTCTCTGTTCCCTCCCCATTCTCCTCTCTCTCTTACCCCCCCTCTGTCTTCTCTTCTCTTCTCTTCTCTCTCCCCTCACCTCTCTCATCCCACTCCCTCTCCCCCTCTCCTCTCCCCACTCTCTACTATCTATCTCTACTCTCCCCTCTCTCTATCTCTCCTCCCTCTCTTCCCTGTCCTCCTTCTCTCATACAAACGCATAAGCTGTTTGTTGAGCATCTGGATAGGACCCAACCATATGTGTCTCTAGTACCACCCTCATCTCCAAAACAGCAGCACCCTCGCCACTCCCATCTACAACTGGTTTCCTGTTTTGAAGTATAGCATCCTTCACCCACGCTGTGAAGAATTCTTGCGGAAAAATTATCTTTCTACCAGTCTTGGGCCGGTAACGTAATTTACAGGCTCATCGCAAACAGTTACCTCAATAAATTAGACACAGTTAACACAATGCCATCCACGGTCAACAGTGCCGCCCACAACAGTCATCACTGTGAACCTTATGCTGTGGTAAACTGGCCCTTGCGCCACATACGACGCCAGACTCACTGGTACCAGCTCATCTACAAGTTTCTCTTAGGCAAATCCTTGTACCTCAGCTCGCTCCTCAGTGTCCACCAATCAAGACAGCTGCACTCTGGTAGATATAGCACCCGGATCATTACTTGTCAAAACGTTATTTGGCTGTCATTCTTTTCAGTTCTCTGCTGCCAGTGACTGGAAGAAACTTTAAAATATTTTCGAACTTGGCATTTTCATTAATCCTTCCTCCTTCTAAAACAAATTGAGCTGCTATCTGATCACTGCACCTGGTAAAAACCTTATCCATTTGTATACACAGATTATATTTGGGCGCATAATGTGTTGGCTATTTCTCTGATCGAGTTTTTTCTAGATTGATCTGCCTCATGATGGCCAGCTTGACTGGTATTAAAACTTTCTCATACACCAGCAATGGGCTCCAAATACAAATGTAAAGCCTAGAATCAAGATACATATTGACAGCAGTCTTGTGCATGCACTAACAATGCATGTATCACATCATGTAGTGTAATCTGTTGTATATTATATACCTGTACTGAATGTGCAGTATCAGTCTAAACCATACCTACTCATTCAAGGTTTTTTTTTTCATTCTCTTTGCAATCTTTCAACCAGCTTCACGAGGCAGTCACCTGGAATGCATTTCAATTAACAGGTGTGTCTTGTTAAACGTTAATTTGTGGAATTTCTTTATTTTTTAATGTGTTAGGGTGAATGTACAGAGGGTGACAAGTTGGTGTTGGTGTGCAGAAGACCATCATTATGTCTGTACTGTAGAAGTCCATATTATGGCAAGAACATCTCAAATAAGTGAAAAGAAACAAAAGTCCATCATTACTTTAATAACATTTTCAGAAAATCTCAAGAAGCCAACAAGTGCTCAGCATATGTGGGAAGTCTTTCAAGAATGTTGTAAAAACTCTCCAGGTGACTACATAAAGCTGGTTGAGAGAACAGAGAAACCTTTGACTGGTACTGTATATACAGTACAGTATATAACTGACATAAATGCAGTATGGCACAGCACTCCCTCACATCACAAAGTCCAAAACTTACATGACTGTTTAATGCTACTGGCCTCTGTGCCTCCTCTATTATTCCAGCTGTGTCCTTGCCATTTCACACAAACATGCTACACATCCTTTGCTCACGTCTCCATCCAAGACGCTTCAAAACAGGCCCTTTAGCGCTGTTGTGTCCATCCAGAGGCTGATTAACCTACCCCGAGCCAAGAGCTTTATTTGGCTTGCGAAGCAGCATGCACTGCCAGTTTGTCTCCTTTCTTGCCTCACTCCTGGTCAGCCAAGCACAGTGGCTCATTAGTTCATTAAAAGGAGGATGCTGCCTGACATTCGAAGGCAAGGAAGAAAGAAGAGAGTCAAAGCAGAGGCTCTAATTACGCAAGATTGATGCTTTGAGTGAACAGCCTGGTAATCAGTGTTTTTGATTTGTTTAATGGCACTACAGGGATCATGGAGAGTGACCTATTCTGATCATTAGTACAGTTAATGCATAAACACAAGACCATCAGATGCTCTCTCTCCCACTCTCTCGTTCTCAAATCCAAATGTATTTGTTACGCCTTACTGTGTGACAAACATGGCAGAAGCATCAGTGTCACAGCTGCATTCAGTGGTGTACACTGTAACAAAGGAACGATGAGGTAATAATTGCAATTCTAACATTTAATAAGGAAACACTGAAATTTGAATAATGTAGTGAAACGAGTAAAATAGAATAAGTAGTGCATACAACAATAGGCAAAATATTGTAACAATAACATGCTACTACTTTATTTTTTAATTATCCTTATAAAACCATTAACCCTAACAGCATTAAAATAACTTTAGCTCTGTGTTCGCTGATCTGTGCCCTACTGACACCGCGCCTGGTTAGAGGGCCATGAGGCAGGCCTACAGACAACAGACACACAGGGACCTGTATTCATAGGATTTCAGGTAGGTACAGTGGTAATAACAGGAAAGGACTGTTAACATGTGCGTCCTACACATTACACAGCACAGTTATATGACTAACTACAAGAACACCTGTCACACCTGCCACACACCAGTCCAGCTGTCCAGGTGTAAAGGAGCCCATATGTCCAGGTGTAAAGGAGCCCATATGTCCAGGTGTGAAGGATCCCAGCTGTTGCGCTGGACAGAGATGAACTCTCTCTGTGTATCTGCTGGAGTTTGTGGCCTGTTGAGTCAGGCCAGAAGGATGGACAGGTGTCCGGCCTCTATCACTCGGCCTAGAAATCTCCCTAGTAAACTATTAGTGACCTGGGAGCAAAGTTAAGTGGGTGTTTGAGAGGCAGGTTGAGGGTACTTGCAGTTACTGTTGAGGGAAGGTTAGTAAGAAAGTAGTATCTTCTCTCACTTTCAAGCTTTTTGAACTTCACAAATTAGGCAATGCCTGTAAAAAACACACGCCTGAAAATACCCATATCTACTATTATGGTAAAATTGAAGAAGTTTAAATCAACTGGAGCTGTAGAAGATTTCCCAACTAAAATGATACCCTCATGCATATTGAGGACTGTGATTTTAGAAGTGGTTTGAAAACCTTTGCTTTAATCGGACATAAATGTCAGTGCCTGGGGTTTGCTAAACAATATTGGAAGTATGATTGGAACAGAGTTATATGGTGAGATGAGGCGAACATTTCTTCCAAAGGTCCAGGGAACCTGTTGAGGATTCAATGTTCCCGTAGGACAGGGATTCAAAGCATCCCTCCAGATCCACAGAAAAATGGCGGAATGACGACAGACTCAAGGTTTTGCAATGGCCTTCCCAGTTTTGTGACCTAAACCCCATTGCAAACCTGTGAGGTGAGCTGGTGAGGAGATTCCACAAGTGAAGAACAAAGAATGTTAAAGATCTGGAGAGATTTTGCATGGATGAATGCTCTCAGATCCTTTGCTGTGTTCTCACACCTCATTAAACATTATAGGAGAAACTCTGTGCTGTTATATTGTCAAGGGGAAGGTACACAAAGTACTAAAAGCAGGGGTGCCAATAATTGCGAGACATGTTTTCTTTGTTGCTTAATAAAGAATATATTTTCTCTTTTGCAAAACAAATTTCTCTCATATATTTAAGTAAGATCAAGCGGTTAATCAACAATGGCATTGTTTTTGCCTTTTTTACTTGAAATACAAGAAAATTCAAAGGCTGAAACACATCGTAAAGAGAGACAAAAAACTTTAGATATTTTGACATAAGCTGTATCCCATCTTGCCATTGGAGAAGCGAGTGTGGGACCCAGGAGACTAAGGTAGTGGATCAGGGAAAGGGAGCCACACAACAAACTGTCTGACTGTCACTGCAGAGCTGGGAAGACATTTCTTTGGGGAGAGATATTCAGAAGCTATCATAGGGGAGCTATGCTGTGTACTCACAACACAAAGTGGTCTCTCCTGAATACACACACAGACAGAGATGGGTTGAGCTAGTGGTAGGAGAGAAAGTGGAACGGGGGGAACATTCTTACTGGATTATAGGTTGTCTTTACTCCGCCATTTGTCATACATCTTATACAGTACCGAGACATGTACTGTATTATACCAGAGCAGAGATATGGCACATAGAGATGTATTATACAAGAGCAAATATATTGTAACTAGTTGTGTATTACAAAAGAGCAGAGATATGGCACATAGAAATATATTTTAGAAGAGCAGAGATATAGTAACTAGTCATGTGTTATTCAAGAGCAGAGATACACTTTGTAGAAATGTACTATACAAGAGCAGAGCTATGGTTACTAGACATGCATTTTACAAGAGCAGATATTTGTTAGATAGAAATGTACCATACAAGAGCAGAGCTAGGGTTACATTTTACAAGAGCAGAGATATGGCATCCATACATTCATTGTACAATATTAAAGTGATGGTATCTAGTAATGTATTATACAAGAATAGGAATGAGAATTGAACATGATTTATACAAGAACAGAGATATGGTACATAGAAATGTATTATTTAAGAACAGATACATCTACATTTACATTTTGACAACATCTAAATTTTGACATAATCCTTTAAAATACAGGGTATACAGTACATTTTAGACAAAGACGCATTCTGGGATTTTATGCATACCAAATTGGTATGGTATGTCACAAAATGGATTTGTACAAAAATGATATGAAATGGTTGATCTAGAACAAAATTGGATGACGGAGTACACCAAAAAAACAAGACCTGTTAGGCTCATGAGCACCACTTTCACAACTAGTGGCTGAAATTGTACATATTCTTTTACATGAAAACATGTCTCTGGGTTGGTCATGTGGCTTTAAGATTAGGTCAAGTAGATAATAGAGGGCAAACTGTAAAGGAGGCAGAAGCTCAGTGGGAAATAACTTTATTTTCTCTTCATTAATTAAGACTGCCCAGCCATGAGGTCATGTGACCCTCAGGGGGACGAGTCACACTGCTGGCAAATGTCATGTCTCACACAGTGTCATGGGGGTAGGGGGAAGAGAGGGGTGTGGAGGGGGGTTAAGGAGAAAGAGAGTGAGAGGGAAAGAGAGAAAGAGAGCGGGGAAGAGAGAGAGTGGGTAATGTGTATGTTAAGACAGCATCGTGGGACTGGGACTGTGTTAAATGGCCTTGTCTGCCCATGAGGTATAAATATACACCATTAACTCAGTAGACACTGTGGAGTAGCTGGTATGTGCAGGAACTAAATCCTCTTCATCTTCATCAGGAGCTTTTAAGTCCTTCTGAAGTCTGTCTTTTCCAGTGACCAAGATTCCCTCACGACTCATCCCCCCCACCTCCCAATCCCTCCCCTCTCTCCTCCCTATACAGCTTACCAACCAATGTCTGTGAGGGAGCATGGGACATAATCTGTCCAATGAATCATCGCCTCACTACACCAGCTCCTCCCACTCCGAGTTGGAAAGCATACGCCGGCCCTGAAAGTGTGGACGCTTTTTCTTCAAACGGGAGGGGGGGGGGGTAGGAAGGGAAGGAAATAGAAATAGATCCTACTCTGTTTAGTTAGGCAGCTCTAGGTCTTTAGTGGCTGAGAGGTCCAACAATTATAGTTGCCTGAGGAAGAAAACTTGGAAGACACCAGGGACCCAATCAGGGAACCCCCATGAGCCCAACGCAGAAATAAAACTGACATACGACGTTTATCAACATACCATATTCACATGCAGGGGTTAGTTTGGAATGACAAGATGGTGGCTGTCTCTCCAGCTCCTGCTAGGTCAATGGGGACAAGGCTGTGTGTGTGTGTGTGTGTGTGTGTGTGAGAGAGAAAGAGGTCTTAACCTGGGGCCTCATCATCTCCACCATGGGGCTAACAGCCAGCAGATCCATTGGCTCATGTCATCTGTGACATTGGGATTCTATTAGCAGCCAAGCGCTGGCCTGTTGCCCTGTGGTGAGGCCATGATTGATCTGTCATGGGAGATGCTCCTGCCTCCCCCATCGTCACCCACAGGGCTCCATTTGAAACCTCTAAAAAGCCCCCCCCCCCCCCAGACCCTGGGCTTGAACTCTACCTGAGAGGGCGGGGGAGGAGCTGAAGGTCACCCATAACCATGGGCCCCAAATAAAGTGGCTGTACATGTTGGACAGGGGCCATAATCGCCAGTGAAAAGTGGGGTTATTTGTTATCGATTCCCAATGAAGAAGATCAATCGCATCCATGAGGCTGTTTATGCTCGAGCTCAATCAGAGGCACAGTCGATGGAGGAAAGGAGAGGAGGACCGTGGGGAAGGACGGGGGAAGGTGGCTGGCAAACATTGTCCTCGTTTGAATCAGGGAATAGTGATTGGTTTTCACAGCCGGACTCATTTGTATTTTTACTGAATTACAACGGATGCCCAACCTGAACCCAGTTAAGCGTGTCACTTAGCGTTTGGTGAAGTTTGCAGGGCAGCGGTCCTCATCATGTTTCAATGACAGAGACTGTGGTTAAGTAGCCACTTGTCATGTATATTTATTTCATTTCTTCTCATAACGGACTGCCTACGCTTGGTGTCCAGACTGTTCACATGGGGATGGATGGCATAGAAAATGCGAGGCTGCTGTTTATGCAAGATGCTGATTGGCTGAAAGCTATGTGATATATGGCCAATATGCCATTGCTAAACTCACTTCTTAGGCAAGACACATTGTGGTAGAGTCGTGGTATATTGCCAATGTACTGAAAAACCCCTGAGGTGCCTTATTGCTGTTATTAACCAGAAACCAAAGCAGCTAGAACAGTGAAAATAAATGTTTCATGATAGCCATGGTAAATGGTGTCTTATAAACCAGGTGGTTTGAGTCCTGAATGCTGATTGGCTGACAGCTGTGATATAGGAGACCGAACAAAATGGTTATGACAGTACATCACCTTTTGCTGCTTTAATAGCGTTGGTAACAGGTTTATAAGAGCCATACGGCTTATAGGGGGTTTGTGATATATTGCCTATGTACCACGGCTAAGCACTGTGCCCAGGCACTCCGCATTGCGTTGTGCCTAAGGACAGCTTTTAGTCATGGTATATTGGCCATATACTACACCCCAGTGCCTTATTGCTTAAATGTACAACAAGTAAGATTCCAAAAAATACCCTGGTGAAGTGTAGTACTTTAAAACACCAAAACCAGTGGCAACTGAGCAGCCATCAATTTAATTAAATGAGACAAAACTTCAACTTTGCTGTGGAATTGAAAGTCGACATCCTGAAATGCTTTGAAACATCACGCAGTGGGTTATAACACCACCTGTTCAAGTATTGCGCAACACCTTGCGCCCAGTGATGTGCAGTTCACAAATGAGTCATTGTTTTTGATCAACCGTTTCTAGCGACTTCAGTTTAATTGCATGATTGAGTGACTGGCAGCTGTGAGTTCTCCAGTCGGACTACTGGCAGGAGTCAGACTCGTACCCCTCCAGCTCAGTACCCCAACCAACTGTGCACAGAGAAAGATAAAGTCGCAGGCAACAATAGGGAAGAAACAATACATGTTAAAAACTGAAGACAGGGTGCAAATATTATTGCAATGAATTGATTATTGTGTGTTATGATAGACACAGTATTATGGAGATTTGTTGAATGTAATCGCTGGTTTGAATGGCTGGCAGCAATGAGTTATACAGCAGCAGGATCACTCATAGGATTCATACAGTCAGCTCAGTTCTCTGACGAAAAACTTTGTTTCATTTTTGCAGAGGAAAAAAGATCAAGCTTCAGGCAGAAAAATACATGTTCAGAACTAATAATTTGACTCATGGTGCAAGAATGAATGCAATTAATTGATTATCTAACGTTATGATAGACACAGCTTTGTAGATCCAAACATACAGTTTCAATTCAACAAACTTGAAAATGAATCATGTCTGGAGCTGCTTGAGTTAGCGAACAAGCAGGGGCTCATCAGCCTCGCAGCAGTCAAGCAAAATCAGTTTACAGTTTAATCCGGTTGCAGCCGCAAATATACCTACTGCACTGTGCACAAGTCTTAGGCACCTGTAATTCAAACAAAAGCCATTTATTTGGGTAGTAAGTTTTTTTTTGTAACTATTTATATATATTGAACATACAGCGCTGTTACTACCATATAATATATATGTATACATTTTTTTCACAAATAAACGGCTTTAGTTCAACTTTCAGGTACCTAAGGGTTATGCACATTACTGGAGTTTGTAATATATCAGTCTTGCTTAGCAGGCACAAATGTACATTGTTTAAAACACACTTACATTTTCCAGGCACAAAAGACAGCATTAAGCACTTACGCTGAATGAGATGTTAATGAGAAGCATGTAAAATTATGACTCATTAGAGTTTTTAGTTCTTCATTTATCATCTTAATTTACAGCAATTCCCTCACTCAGACTGAAACAAAAACATTTGCAAACATTTGTTGCCCAATTAATGTGAGGAATGTGGCCACTCTGTTGTCTTGTCAACATGTACAATGCTGCCTTCCAGTGATGGTGCTTGTCATTGTCCAGATCTGCCATTTTGAACTTATTCATGGGCTTGAGTGAAAGGAGTTATGTTGATAGACAAATTGAAGACAAACATAGGCAGGTCCTCATTAGCCATTTACTTTATATTATTTGTGTTTCTTGATAATGTTTCTGCATGAGAGACACAACACTGACATTTCCCTTAGTTTTAATTATGTACATGCATTGAAACTCTGAAAAACATTCTCACAACTCACAACATGCATTGAAACATGCATTGAAAAACATGCATTGTCTCACAACATGCATTGAAAAACATACTCACAACTCACTAATACCCAGGATTAAAAAAAAAAAAACATTTGTGTCTTTCATAGTACTTCTATCCTGTTTTTGAAACAATTATTATAAAGGAAACCCTAATGTAATCTGTAACCGAATATTCTTCATATTAGAAACCTCTCTATTTCACAACCTTGCATCAGAAACAACTGATTTACTGATTTCAAGGTTGAGAAGGAAAAGAACTGCTCGGCATTCTCCAGCAAGAGGTTACCCACCAACACTACCATCTCCTCCAGTACTGCAGTGTGATTTGAATAATCTTGAATAAAATGTGTTTACATAGTCATGGAGCTTTTAATCCTTTTTAACTCATACAGTGAGATGCAACACTTAGGAACATGGGGTATATGTGAATTAACAGTATGAAAGTACAAACAGTACAGAATATTGAAATTGCCCCTGTGGGCAATTCCAGTCTCTGCCACCGAGACTTTCTGGTGCTCCATTTTACACAAAGGAAAATCTCTCACGAATCCATGATATACATTCGCCACACCACTCATTGAAGCAGAATTGTTCATGCCATTTTCTGCCTCCCACCATTCATCTACCCCTTCAGACCTCCTCCCCTTAATCCCTCCATCTCAGCGCCCCTCGCTCCATCCTTCCACCCCTCCTCCGTAGCAGGGAGCCTGTGTAGGGCAGAGCATGTGACCAGGAAGGTGGGAGCATGTCAGGCCTGCTTGCCTGCGGTCGTGCCATACGCTGATTTGTCTCCCCCGGTGCTTTATTGATTTTGTTTTAAACAAGGGGAAGTACGTGAAGAATGAGGGGCCTGAGGTGACAGGGAGAAAGGAGAGGAGGAGGGGAAACAGAGAGGAGGGAAAAAGAGAGAATTTGGGGGGGGGGGGGGCTGGGGGGGGTTAAAAGAGGGTTGAGAGAAAAATTGCTTTTAACACAGATTTGAATCTGCATTCCAGTTACTAGGTGGACTGAGTCTCACACAGCGTGGGGTCGGAGAGATGGAGAGAGGTAGGGAAGGGTAGAGTAAGAAAGAGTGACAGGGAGGGAGTGATAAAAAGGATGGGAGAGAGGGAGGGGGGATAAAGAGATGAAGGCACAGTGAAAGGAAGTGAGGGAAAAAGAGAGCGGGAGAGAGAGGCAAAAGGGCCCTGTATTTAAAAATCTCTTTTATTCCAGCAGCCTGTACTTTGTGGTTTCTAAATGAGTTCTGGGCTTGGCGATGGCAAATGTGTCTCATTTCGTGTCATGGTACAGTTCCTGCCTTAAAATGATTCCCTGTTTAGTTCAATTTAAGTTGCTGCACAGAATAATCGATCTACCTATTAATTCTACTTAGCAGTGCTGCACAGTACAAGCCTGTGCTTTAGTAGTCCACAAAGGCCACCTGTGCTGAATAGGTGACCTTTACAAGGCTTGGGTTGCCATTGATTTTCAGCAAGAACTGGGTGTTCGGGACAGGGCCACAGATGAAGATAAACTATGAGGCTAAATCACTTTTCTTGGCCCCCATTTTCTCTCGTTTTTTTTTTTTACCTTCTCTTTGCTTGGAAATACATATGCCCCCCCCCACAACCGATATGGCTTCTTTTTCTACAGAAGGGCATCCTATATAAAAGCGCCTGTCCAGGCCCAAGCAGCCAGTGAGGCAGAAACAGAAGGCTAGGGTTGTGTTTTAGGAAGTGCAGTGTGAGGAGCCTCTCAGTGACGTGGCCTCTTAGTATTTGCAGTTTGTTACAGAATGTTTAGAAGCAGGGACCACTGTGTGACCATTAGCTCTCCCAGAGCTGTCCCCTCCCAACCCAGGAACACAGGAACACTAAGCTCCAGACAAGTTCAAGAAGAATGAGGAGAATTCCAAGCCCAAATAAAATGGCTAATAGGCTTTAAACGTGCTATTAACTTCATTACAATACATACATTAGAAAAAAAGCAAATGACAGCAGGAGAAGGCAAGAGGAGGGGCTTGGTGAGCAGTGTCACAAGGTGGGAGTTCACGGAGGAGGAAAGGGGAGGAGCTTGGTGAGCAGTGTCACAAGGTGGGAGTTCAGGGAGAAGGAAAGGGAAGGGACTTGGTGAGCAGTGTCACAAGGTGGGAGTTCAGGGAGAAGGAAAGGGAAGGGACTTGGTGAGCAGTGTTACAAGGTGGGAGTTCAGGGAGAGTGCGGACAAGCTAGGAGAGTGTTTTCCCCCCCACACTCACCGTATATCAATGTTGACTATAAAACACCTCTTTAAATTTAATACCCATTCATGAATAAATGCATGCATACAAATGTCTCCTGATGGCAGGAGGTGTTGGGAGCAGGTTAGGTCAGAGGCTGTCAGCAGAGAAAGGGACGAGAGTGAGGAGAGGTGGAGAGAGAAAGGGGTGGCTGCCACTTTGTAGGGGACTCAAGGCTGGGGCGTCTAAACACCCGTGACAGGGCCTGTCGCTCACTGTGGTGCGGGTTAAACCTGAGACCCCCACTCCGGAGGTGGAAACGCCCCCCTTCAACACACATGCATACACATACATATACACACACACACATATACAGATCTACACACACACATAAACGCGTTCATGCACACACACACATTAGTCATTAGCCGTGCCAGTATGTGACAGTTTGCTCAAGGGGAGAGGGGCTCTCCAGCGGCTTTAGGCAGAACAGCAGAGGAACTAGGGGTATCTGTCTCACTTAGAGTGGCTGTCCTCTCCACAGTAAATCTTCACCTTACTTCCTCTCATCTCAAAGCAAAGCCCCCCTTTTTGCCCCCCGCCGTGACTCTCTGCAGCGAGCACGGACGCAGTGACTCAGAATGACTCAGACTCCCTGCCTACCACATCCCATCAAAACCCCCTCTGCAGACGACAACAACTCACACACTCCTCGCCAAAAACAGCCAGCCACCCCAAAACGTTCTGAGGCAAAACAAATTCAGAAATAAGAGAGACACTTCCAATGTGTTTTCTGCTCCAGTGATCTCACTTAGTCAGAGTTGTTTTCTGCAGATTGGGGAGATGCTTAGAGGTCATCTGATGTGCTGCTTTCTGGGTTGCAGCTTCCGCCAGTTCAAGGTTGAAACGTGACACGTGACTCTTTTGGCGATACCTCCTTTATTTTCCGCTCAAACTGAGAGAAGAAAAGGAGAGGAGACAAAGAAAGAGAGGAGCAGGAGAGAAGTAAAGGAGAAAAACAAGACAGGTCCACCATACATGTTTTCTGATGAGATAAACCGCTTATAAACAAGCAGGGATTTTCTCCAAGTGTCAGAATGAAACATAAGCGGGCTTTAGAGCTAGCTAGCGGGTTTGGAGTGGAGGGAGACTGACGGTGTTGGCCGAGAGAGGAGACAGCAGGTGACAGTGTGGAGGGTGACGTTGGGGTATTGATATGCTGGGAATGGAGCTCAGAGCAGATGGACAGAGCAGGCTGGCCCTGTGTCACTCCTCTGAGCCCTGGCTCCCACTCACAGCCTACCCCCTTGGACGGACGGACACACACACACACACACACACACACACACACTCAGGGGCCAACGGAGACATCTACTGTATGTGCCCATGTTCACACACACGCACACACACACACGTAAGCCCCCCCCCCCCACCCCGGGACACCCACACAGCATGCCCAGTGGCCACCAAGAAACTCTAGGACACAGACTCTTCATGCTCGGCTATCATTAATAAGTTGTCATTGCAACAGTTGGACAGATCAGTGGAGCTCCTCCGTGCTGGTATGGCAGATGTGCCGGGCTAATGACGCTAGTTGGCCAGGCCAGAGATGACTGTAGTTGGCTGTACTTGGCCAGGCCAGAGACTGATCTGAGAGCAGTGGTGAGTGTGGTATGGAGGGGTGTGGAGAGATCCGACCATGGCAGCCCTCCCTGCTGATGCATAAGGGAGAACACAGATTGGTCAGAGACAGGAGGGGGGGGATATCATTCTGGGAACTCTTATATGGGCAGATGGAGGGATGGGTCTGGTTGTGTACTGTTCAGAGACACAAGTTTCTTCTTCTACCTTTTTTCCCCCTCACTAACTCTCTGTATCCTGTCTTCCCCCTTCACCCTCTCTGTCTTCATCTGACACTTGTTTAGCTCAACAACATGCCTGGCTGCCTCTCTCTGTCTTCCTCCTGTTCTTCTGCTTCTACTTCCTCCCTTCCTTCCTTCTATCCTCCATTCTTTCCTTCCCTCTGCCTCACTCAGTACTGCTGTTGTCATCCCCCCTAGGAGTGAGGAAAGAGTGAGGGAGGGGGAGGGGGGGGGGCAAAAAAGTGCAAGCGCTGGTGAATTGCTAATAGGCTATCATAGTGCTCTGGAAGTCTAGGCTTGCTGGAGGTCTGTAAACCATTAAAGAAACGTCAACTCGGCATAGGTACGCCGGGAATTATGGGTCAGCGGCCAGGAAACATTTCAGGCTACCTACTGGCCAAAGCAGCACCCTGTAATCTGTCACAATCCTGCACCTGCAGTGACAGCAATGGAAACATCCCCTACTCATCATACAGGGCGGCAAAGGCAACACATGCATGGATATGGGTGTGTGTGTGTGTGTGTGTGACTGGGTGACTAACTGAATGGGTGTATATGTTGTGTATGCCTACGTACATGCCGACTTTCCATTCATACACTGTATATTAACATTTTACCTCCTCACTGGGAATTCTTGCACCAGAACACAACATCCAAAGCAGATATAGAAAAGCTTGAAAAGAACATCCTATTAAAAAAGATGTATTTTTTTTTAGCTTTAGCTTTAGTATCTACGTCCGTGTCAAGTCTCTCACGTATGTGATGAGTCTAGTTTATCTGCCATTTCCTCATCACCACACTCTCTTGTTGGCGTTAGCTGCCCCTAGATGTGAGAAAGAAAGCGTGATGGGATTGGCTTGCTGAGACTGGCATGCTAAGATTGACATGCTGGGCACCACACTGACCCAACCCTGTTTGGTCATGTCACTGTCTTATCGACTCCACAATTCCTTAAAAGGCACACAAGAGCATTACACATATATAACCTATAAAGACCACCAAAAGTCTTAATCACCGGTGTGGTTGGGCAGGAAAGATCCATTCGATAGGTGGGCAAATGGGAGAGAGTAAGGGAAAGCAGAGAGAGGGCGGTTGCTGCTCAAGCATTTGTTGACACAGATTAACAATGAGACTCCCAGAGCTCAACACACTACAGTAATGCATCATGTCAATAGCTGTTTGGAGCTGAAAAGCAGCAGTGCCAAAGATCTCTGGGAATGATGCCCTTCTCCTGATAGCCAAGTCAGGGAGGGGAGAACGAATTACCAATACCCAATCATTCTTTCTCTATTCCCCCCTTTTCTCATTGCCCATTCTTTCTCTCATTCTCTTTCTCTTTCGCCTCTGCCCTCCCTCTTTCCCTCCTCCTTCCTCCCCCTCCACCCCCCCCCTTCCCTCTGTTTCTTTTTATCTCCCTTGGATGTCCTAGTGACTGAAGGCTCAGCATGACTGGATTTAAGCATTAGCTCAATCCCCCTATCTACTTCCCGTCATGATTGGACAGTGTTTCTGTCACCAAACCCACACTAGCCCACCACAGAACCACTGTAAGACACTCGCTACACTGACAATCACGAGGATCCTCTAGCACAGCCAAGTTTGGTTCGGTCCTTGCACTTAATTCAAAACCCCAGACAAAGCCCAGTTGAAGATTGTGAAGCCTGGCGGGAGACTGGGGGTTTGATGTGTGACATTCACCTTCATGAAAACTTGATGAGTGCTGAAAATGAAGAGGCCCGTTTGGCCCCTAATGAGGGCCGGGCTACAGTGGCAGACTGACACAGCGGTTTACAGGGTGGGAGCTGTTGCTGCTATTAAGCATTAGTGGTTGATGAGCCCACTTGGAAGTGGTTCTGTAGATGAACTGTGGTGTGCTGATTACATGTAAACACTATCCAGGATGGCGTCAGGTCTAAAGGAGGCCTGATGGGAGAGAGGCTAGTGCAGTGATGCTGCCTGTACTGGGGCATTGCGGAAGATGATGCAAACCAGTGAGCGAGAACTGTCATGGAGGAGTTTGTGTGTGTGTGTGTGTGTGTGCACGCATGCTCAGATGAGAGGCAAGTTAAACTTTACGATGGCTGCCTATATTGTCTGTTTTGTTTATTACTGCAGTATTTAGGAACTAGGTGGGAACTAGGGAGGCAAGTGTTTCACCACACTCACTGTTACATAGCCATAGCCTGACTGAGTGTACAGCTAACAAACCTGACGACACAGTAGATTGCAGTGCAACGGGGAAGACACAGAATACCCGTCCACTGGCACACAGACCATCAGAACTGCCCTAGAGTCAATCAGGACGTCTGTCTTCAGGACTATAATCATCATTGTCATACTCCTCTCTGTGACAGTAGCATCCATGGCCCTTAAGCTTTCAGCCTGTCAAGCCCTCTGCTCCAAGCTCCTGTTGGGTTGGCTCCGATAGAAATCCCTGGGCTTATGGTTTTGCCATCGCCCAAGCACTGAAGGTTCTTATCAGGGCTACCACACTGGTGCTAGCAGCACATTTTCACACACGCACAAACGCGCACACACACACACACTCCGTATCTCATTTCTCTTGCTCTGCTGCCTACTGTTAATTTTTAGTATTTAAAACAAACTTAGAAACAAACGAGGTTCTCATAAAATCCCAACTAAATATGCCACAATAAGACTCTCTCCCTCTGGTTTTACCTATTGTTTTTTTTTTTGCTCACACTTTGCGTAGGCCAGAGAACTCTTATGTTTTCTCAGTTTTTGTTTTCTCGCTCTTTGTAGTATATGTATAATCAGAGTTGGGGTTCTGTATCACCTCTCAGCACATGTTCAGATCAGCACCAATGATTTTTCACTGGTGAAGCTGTGGGATACCTTGGCAGCTGTGTAGTAGCGCTTGCAATTCACAAAGTACTTACTGGGTTACAGCCATGACGCCTAGCTGAACTATCACCTCCACAACAACGTAATGTCAAAACCACATATTATTCTATAGTATCAATTAAATTTGTGTCAAGATTTACAAAAAACGAAACAAGCAATTCAACAGTTAAACCAAAAAAAAATAGGGCGCCATTAGTCCAATGCCAAATAAGCTAAACCAATAGTCATTATGAATCCTATTATAAGGCCAGCACAGCGTGATAGCTGAGCTTGGGCTACTGTAACGCAGAACACCATAGAAATTCAGTTAGCTGAATACATAACAGTACAGAAGCAAGTCAAAGAGAAGTTGACCATAAACCATTGACAAATTTGATGCTGAAATGTCAGCTGGTAAAATAAGCAATTAATATGAAAACGACTTTCCATTCTAGCTTGGTGTTACATATTTTAAAGCTAGACCCATGAAAACTAATTGCAAAATGTTAGCTTCTGGCTAGGTTTGCCCATGTTTGCAAAACTCTTTAATACATCCTAAAAACATTCTCAATCTAAGAAGATTCTGTGTTTGACTGTATTTCATGTTAAATGTCCCTAGCATACCCCACTGGCAAGCTAGACATTTATTAACTAACAAGAGAAACCATTTTGTAACAACAGGGCTGGATTCTTTAATGTTACAGATGGCCTGTAGAAACAGATCTAGGAACAGATACCCTCTGTTCCTAGATCTGTTCTAGGTAAATCCTCTCCAGAAACCAAATTTGCTACAGATTTAAATGTCTGACTCTGGAATAGGAGACTGCTAGCTTCAAGCATCTTTTACGTAATCCAAAGGTATGTCAATCAATATTTTCTTGGCTAAGGTAACAGGTATGGTGTACACCAGACTACGTCCCAATCTCTTCTATATAAGTTTGAATTTGAACTAGTTTTCATTAGATTAGATTCAACTTTATTTTCGTTGAACAAATACAGTACAATGAAATGCAGTTTGTGTCTTAACCAGAAGTGCAAATAGAGGAGGGCAGAAAATTGACAAGTATTAAGTATATGTATGTACAAGTGAAATGTACAGAAATGCAATTAAAGCAATTCTAAATGTGCAGTGGACGCACTTACAGAGGGCAGAAAAGTTACAAGTATAATGTATGTACAAGTGGGATAAATAGTTGTGCGGGTACAAGTGGCAGTTCTCAGGGGCATCTGAATTTGCAATCGAGGCAAATTGAAGGAGCAGAGTAGCATGTGCAAAACTGAAATGCAGGGATAGCAGCAATGAGGTTCCCGAGGTAGACATAATGTAACAATTGAAAATGCAAGTACAGTGGCAATTCTAAATGTGCAATGAAGGCAATTTTAAGGTGCAAGTCGGCATGTGTAAATGAAATACAGGAATAGCAGCAATGACACATTCCTGTAGACAACTGAAATCTTCCTTATCAGACTTTGTAAGGCAGTGACAGAGTCCAGTAGTACAAAGGGTAGGTATGGTTACTGTTGGGTCACAGAGTTCAGCAGGGTTACAGTAGATGGAAAGAAACTGTTCCTGAGCCTGCTAGTGCAAGAATGGAGAGACCTGTACCGCCTGCCTGATGGGAGGAGGGCAAACAGATTGTGGCATGGATGTGAAGGGTCCCTGGTGATGCCACGCACCCTGCACATTAGTAATGAAAGTTAGTTTGTTTCAAAAGCAATCACTTTTCCATGTGGAAACATCACTTACTTTTCAAAGAGATTAATCATCATGGAATAATACTCATGCCCGGGAGGCAGACCAGTTTTAGAATAAAACAAGCCTGCTTACAAGTGGTGTAAAATACATGCCTACCCAGCAAAGGGGCTACATTAGTCCCTCAATCAGTAAGGAGGCACAGAGTTATTTAGGGAGTGACCTCATCTCCAGCACACTTAGCTGTCCCAAAACAATGTTACAACGTAGTGATTGGTGCTTGAGTACACAAGACAGATGGGGAAGGTGCTGTTGTAGATGATTGGTTGGTAGACAAAGCCGATTAAGCCATGCCTATCACGCCAGGAATTTGTCACAGCTTCCTTATTGACCAACGACGAGCAAGTTTGACAGACTGTTTGATCAGACTGTCTAGGCTTATGCTCGACGACAGTTCGGCACTGTGTTTCTCTGACCTGGAGCCTCCAATGTTCAGATCAATAATTGGGAATATTAATTATCACAGCTGTAAGAAGTTGTTTATTATCCTGACAGGAATATAACACAGGAAAGTGTGCTTGGATGGCCTGGCAATATTGAATTAATAAACAAAAGATTGTCTGTTATACTACATATACTGTAGATGTATGTGTTTTGGGTGTAAATGTAAATCTTTTCCATTAAAGCAGAATTACTATGTATACATCTTCAGACCTGCCAACCCTCTCCAACTTTTTTGAGTACCAGAGGCGCATGGCAAATTGGAGATTCAACTTGCTTGCGTAGCATGTGTCGAATTTGAAAACTATTCTGACCCCTGGTCTTTTATTAAAACATGTTGGATGAGTCTATATGGAAATATACACTTTTTTTTGGGGGGGGGGGTGTTATTGCTGCTCGATTTATCTCAGTCCCCTCACTCTCATCGTCTGACATAGCTTTATTGACTGGCTGCAATAACAATGACTTGCAAAATTAGCTGCTAATTTTGTTATTGCATGGGACCAGTAAGGACATCTTGCACCCTGGCCAGGCATATACATCATTTCAGATTTTCGAAATTGATAAAATCTCAAATCTAATGCCAAGACATTTTAGAAGCATTGCCTCTATAGCTAATACCGGACACTTATGCATTCTTCATCGCGCAGTCTTTGAAACTCCCGACTCCATTTAATGCCAAGATGTTTAAATTTATTTTTTATTATACTTTTGTAATGATTTTTGTGACGTGGATCATAATTACATTTAGTCTATCAGGTTGCGTGATCTTTGTAATGTTACGTGAAAATATGAATGTATATCACACTCGCACAAATGCGACCAGGTATTTTTCATATTTGCATTTAATTTATTTTACTAGCAAATGCGAGTGAACTACTGTCACTTTAGAGCCCACTAAATGTCCATCTTATGTTCGCTTACTTTAGCTTGGAACAATTGCCTAACTTATGGCTACTAACGAGCAGGCGACAGCAATTAGCTCACGTGTCGGCCAGAAATACACAACGTTAACAAATGTTTTAAGCACATGCAAACTTTTTTCCATATTCCAACAGCCACAAATCATTGTAAATTGGACATTGTTCACCTTTCCACAACATATGGAGTCGAAAAGGGATTTGTCTATGTGTTTACGTACAGCCAACAGTCAGCAAACTCAGCATCAAAACAAACAGGTGGGGCAGCTACGTCGAATAATGATGTGTGAATCACCATGTCCGTTGACACAAACTACGTGGCCTACATGTCTCTGTGTTGCAGCTAGAGATGTATAGTTTGCCAACGATTCGTTCATTTTGAACAAATCTTAGTGACTTGGGACTCATGAGTCATTTTTTTCTAGTGAATCGTTCAATTATATCGTTCATTCGAACGTTTGACAACGGATTTCTACGACATGATCACTTGCTTCATACCCGGTTCTCCAGCTTAGTTCTCCGATGAACGGCTATGTACTGTACATTCGCGGAATAAAATTGATCAAGGCAAGAACATCATAAAGACATGTTTACTGATAATTGAACGCAGACTATAAAATTAATGTAGTTAGTTGATTAATGATGTCATGAAAAAAAATTAATGAAAACAAGCACGGAGCCGCTGCCTTTGTCTAAGTAAAAAAGACCGACTGACTTGTTCAGTTTTATCGTTCAATTGAACGGTGTTTCGTTCATTTGAACGACTGGCAACGGAATTCTGTTCGTTTTACGTTCTCAAAGAAAAATAGATCAAGACTAGCATTATAAAAACATATTTGAAACAGATAATTTGACACATGGTAGGTCTACAATAATTAATGTAGTACTTTATTTTTTATTGTAATGATAAACACAGATGAAATCTACACTGAGCCTTTGCCTAAATTAAAAAAAGTCGCGTGAACGACTGACTCATTCAGTTTATCGTTCAATTGAACGGTTGTTTCGCATCATGGGGGGGGTGGGTTACTCGAAAGATGGAACGACTCGACAAGAAAGTAGAAACAGACAAGATCAGTAGAGGATCGGGGTGTTACAATTACTCAGTGAATTTATATTTTATTAAAATGTGTTAAAAGGCCCTATTCATTTCTGTGACCTTTTAACTCGAATCTCGTGCCTATGTACAGACAATTGCGTAGTTAGTACACAAAATGTGTGCATGTTGGCAGGTCTGCAACTTCCAATAGTGTTCTTCAGACAGAGAGACACTGCTAGCTAAATCCCCCAAGTTACCACTTATAATTAACCTCAAAGTTATACAGCAAATATTTGCATGGCATCCTACAGTATACAAGGACCCACATGTACTAGTCTTTTAAGAAAACACTTTATTATCTCAATGGTACCTTTTTTTGGGGGGGTGGGGGGGGTGCTGGCACAAATTCAGTATTGTGCCAGGCATAATAAAATTAAATAATTCTAATACAGTTTCTTTCTTAGGCTGCCCTGAATATGTTTCAGAATATGCAGGCAGTTCATCATATCTGGGTTGAGGAAAACATCGATGCAAAACATTGTTCAATTCAAATGTGCTCCTGAAGGGTCCACAACAATTTGCCATTGTATTCTGTTTCAGAAACAGACACAGCGTTTTGCCAGATACAGGAACGCAAAAAATATTAATATGATGCCAGCAAAGTAAAGACAACACAGCATCACAGCCATAAACAAGACAATAAAAGGTTAATTGAGGGCATTGTCCTGGTGGAGTGTTAATGGTCATTCACATATCAGAAGTCTGATTTGTAAAGGGAAAGGTAATTACTATGTGACCAGTTTATACATCAACATATTTTTAATATGAAGTCTGTTTTCACAAATAGCACATGCAGATATTTATTGTGAAATATCTGCAAATGTTCAGCATGCCCCTGAGATCTCTGGATTTTAGTCTTTCTCTCAGCTGTCTGCATCATTGGATGGGCTCTGCTGATGCTCTTAATTGAACTGACTGGAAGCTTAACTGGACAAATGAGGCGATTACATAAAAGCATATGGATCTATGGATTTGTAAAAAGCCTTTAGAGCACAATAGTTTGGTGCAGAGAGAGGGTGCACTGAGCAACCCAAAGCACTAGGTGGGAATTTAAACTTTCACACAAACAATGCAGTTAAGGGCAATTGTCAAGTAAGTCTGTTTTTAAAAGCACTTCCTGTCTTTAAATCAAAGTTGCCACAAATAATTTGACTTGGTATTGATTTGGAATAGAAAACAAGGCCCACAGGAGTTACAATCTGTTATTTTAATTTGTACCAATGCGGACTGCCAAACTCTCTTGTGAATATTTAAACTAACACTTTACATAGTACACAATTCTTCCTGAAAGCTAGTTATGTGTAATGAAGGCTATTAAATCACAGTACCAAAAAGACATCAAGGACTATAAACATGTAAAAAATTGTAATATTCTCACAAAGTAAATAACAATACTGTAACGTAATGAGTCCACATAAGGTACCAGCTGATCCTAATGGACTTTTGAACCCCTTGTATACCCCTTTTAGACATATCTATGGATACCAACCACTAGTTTGCTGACTGAGCTGGTAGAGTTTTTGTGAGGAAAATCTGATCCAAAAGGATTCTGGATCTGGGTCTGGGTCCTAATCTCAGAGTGGTCTGAGATTTAAACTGTTGAAAACTGAGACTGTCACGAGCATGTACATTTACATTTTAGTCAACATAGCAGATGCTGTAACCCAGAACTACTTACAGTTAGCACTTTGATCTTAAGATAGCTAGGTGAGACAAACACACATCATTTTAAATAAAGATAACTATCATATCAATTACAAGCTTAAGTCCACAAAGGCAACAACCTACATTTTTTTTGCTTTACGACGCTCACAAGACTAGTCAATCGGTAAGGAGATATTCTCCCTAGACAATCATCGCAAGTCCCAGGACTTATTGTCTATTATAACAAGCTCAAAGTTGCTGTCACCAACCTCACATAGTCACAACTGTCACTGTCACATTACAGGCTGAGACAAATTTTTATCAGGGTGTTGGAAGCCCACTGTCTTTTGTGACATTTGTCAACAACTCATGAATGCAACTATCTACAGATACGGAAAAAATTAAGAGACCACTGCACCTTTTTCTTTCCTTTCCAAAAAAGTCGAAAAGGAAGGTTTTGAGTGAGGAACATAAGGGTTAAAATTAAGAGACCACTGCAAATTGAACGCTTCTGTTCCTTACTCAAAACTTTCCTTTTCAACTTTTTTGGAAAGAAAAGAAAAAGGTGCACTGGTCTTAATTTTTTCTGGAGCTGTATGTCAAATCCCTCTGTGTTCTACTATAGTCCTCACTGTCCTGAAAACAAATACGGTAAAACAGTTTAATGTGATGCTTAATATGAGGTCAGAGCAAATGGATGAATTCCATTTATTTTTTCAGTGCTTCTTTTCTTTATTGCTTGGTTCCTTGGCCCCCCCTCAAAAAAAGCCTCAAACATAAAACGATGAGATTGGGGAGGCATTCATTTCCTTGAATGATAGATTTCACAGTCAATATCAGTTTAACATTTCAACACTTTGTCATTGTCAGAGCCATTTATAATTGATATGCGACCAAAGGCAAACAATAGATTGGCCACCACAAGAAAAGCACTGGATCCACAGAGAGTAACTGGCAGTGTGTTAGTTTACGGTGTGTGTATACTAATCTATGCAGCTCTGCATTGGGGTCTATCAGCATGCGTCTGAATGAGAGAAGCAATAGGGTGGAGTCAGGACTGTAGAAATGCCACTCAACTGCAAAGCAATCTTATCAGTGAGTTGCAGGCAGCTCTCCCTCTCTTGTTCCCCCTTCTCTCCCTGGCTGTTTCACTCGTTCCCCATCCCCCCATTCTTGTCCTCAGCTCAGTGAATGGAGGAATGAAAAGCATCCCAATTAGAACATGTGTTGTTGTTATTTGCTGAGGATCCGTAGTTAAACCGCTCCTTCTGCTTGGTTGCTGTTGTGAGAGTAAGATGGCTTCAAGCACACGCTAACGGTTTCCCTGACGACGGCCATAGTTTATCAGTTCTATTCTGTTTACGATGTGTTTCTAATGTATGCATGTAGTATGTCTATGTGTGCATGTATGTATGTATTTATGTATGTATGTATGTATGTATGTATGTATGTCTGTCTGTATGTATGTCTATGTAGGTGTTTTTATGTGTCTGTCTGTGTGAGTGTGTGTGTAAGCGTGGTAGTTTGCAACTATGCCCTATGCATGCAGGATTTGTATGTATCCCATTACAAAGGGAGAAAATACACTAAACTGAAAGTCTTCGATACTGAATGTACTGGATTTATATCAAGAAAATGCATAGCTTTTGGGCAAATAAACGGGCCATTAAGCCAACACGTTACTGCTTGAACCGTAGCTGGGTTTAGAGATAATGCATCCCACACACAAACCCCCCGTGGTGAACACCTCTGTGACTGCAAGCTACAGACTTGTATAATACAAATGTCTTCCATGATACATCTGAATATAGTAACGTTGTATTGTCCGCAAAATGTCAAAGCACCAAGATTCTCCATCTTGGTTTGTACCGTACTTTGCAGGTGTAAAGGTGCCAAAGTTATCAGTGAACATGGAATTTGTCCTGTGGATATTCTTTTGTGTACAATTTTTTAAACTCCTGTAAAGTTTGGAGGGATTGAGTGCATCTTACACAAAGTAAAGTCTAGCCGAGGAGGCGGGCAGATCCTTTTGTAGCGTAACATCAACGTTAATGTGGGGTCACCTCAGCTCAGGGAGATCATACAGGGTAAGACAGTGTTCATACTGGGTGGAGGGAGGTTAGCATTAGCAAGCCAGCAAGCAAGGGGCCTCCAACCTTGAAAATCATAACATCTTCCCTTTTTTCCTACGAAGACTTACCCTTAGCTAGTTATTATTTACGATGGGTAAATTTATGGAATAATTCCAGTGAGGAAGGTTACTCCTTTCCTCAAGGTGAAAATGGATACGTTTAGCACTTAATGAATGTGGCTCGGGCCTCTTCCTCATATATCAGCATGTTATTAAGACGTTTTAAAATCCCATTACGGTGTTTCTCCTTGAACAAGTCATGCTTTTATGGTACTGCCTTGTCTTTAAATCTGACCTTTTTAGCTCGGCCCAGGAATTGGATGGTAAAAAAACGACATTGACACAGGAAAAAAGGCAGTGGGGGGAAAAAAAATGTTGATCTTAGAATCTTTCAAACATTTCTTCCAGTGACTTGACATGAAATTCGGAGTGCAGTCATGTTGGGGAGCAATAAAAAGGTGCTTAATTCCAGGTTACAGATGGCTGAGAGGGCTGTGAAGGGTAGGAGATTGCTTTGCATATTTTGGTAATCTTGTCACAAATCGGTGCAGATCCTGGCCTCTTTTTCATTAAAAATATGCCTGCTGTGTTATTATTAAAGCAATTTGTTTTGGATCGACAAAAGGTTTCCCTTTGGAGTGAAACTCAGTAGGAGGGGGAAGAAGGAGGGAGTAAATGAAAAAAATATTCAGGGCCAGACATCCTATTATCTCGTTTTTGTGTCTCCTGCTCTGTGAACCTAAATAATCGTATAAACTTTTTGAATGCTACCTTTGTGTGAAAAAGAGTATGTGTGTATGTGTATAGTGTACCTGTGTGGGTTTATGCATTTGTGTGATATAAAGGATTCATTTCTTTCTTTATTTGATTTTGTTTGCTAACTACCGCAGGAGCATGTTTGTTGCCATGTATTTTCTCGAGGCCCCCGTTATCAGCCAGATAATTATCATGTTGTGCAAAAACAGCCCCACCTGACACGTCATGACCAACCAACACCTGATTGGACACAATAATTCAGGGAATGTTTTTGAAAGTTTGCAAGAAAACAAATAAGTTGCTAAAGCTGTTCAGTTTGAACAATAATAAGGTATAAGTGTGGGGGGGTGGGGTGACACAAAGACTGTGATGACAGAAGCATCTAATCCAACAAATGCCATTCTTATCAGGTTCTAGTGGATTACTGTGAGCCTCCTAACCAGAGAATCCTTCCCAGCCAGACACTCTCCACAGCCCAAGGGCCCTGGATCAATAGGCCTGCATTGATCCCTCTCCTCCTGTGGCTGGATTCACTTTTATTAGGCTGCCTTTCTCCCTCAGACTCACACAAGCACGCTCAAGCTCACATGAACACACATATGTACACACACACACACACACACACACACACACACACACACACACACACACACACAGAACCACACGCACACACCGACAAGAGCACTATTAAGTCCTGTCTGATTGTGTGAATGTGCAACGTGTGTGTGTGTGTGTTTGTGGGGGAGGGGGTCTTGTTTTTCTCCACTGAGCAACACTGTCACCCCACATTTCTCTTGGTGCTCCCCATCTCATGGCACATTCATCAGTGTAGGGGAACAGGTGCTTGGGTAGGAAAGGGCCTTGACACTTCAGGCTTGTTACCTTGTTGTGGCGACGGCAGTTCCACACACCAGGACTAACCTCCGTGTCTCTCTGTTGGTTTTTCCAGATGACTCGCCCCATCCAGGTGAAGCCGGCTGACAGTGAGAGCCGTGGAGGTAGTTGTCTTCTTTTCTTCCATCCTCTCTGATCTGTTTCTGGTTTATGCTTCCTACATCTTTTCCTCTATTTTCTCTCTCTTTTCCTCTCATTCACTCCCTATTTCACTCTCTTACACACTCTTTTCTCCAGTTCTCTATCTCTCTTCCTCCCGTACACCGTCACAAATTCTTTCTCTATTTTCTGCGCTCTCTTTTTATCTCTCTCTCTCTCTGTCTCTTCTCTCTCTTGCCTTTGTCTGTCTGTCTGATGGATGCTATGCGTATTCATTTTAATTAAGGAGACAGTGGTTGGTTTTGCAGGGGACTGAAGCCAGCTAGTGGCTTCTGCTGCTTGCCTGCCTAACCCTGCTGTCCCTCTGCCAAGTACATTACCATCCCAGTGTAAATTAAAAAGTGATTAGCCAGGCATACTGGCACCAGAACCCTACAGTAGATCAGCCCCCAATACCCCCCCCCCACCACCACCACCACACACAATCTGTTTGGAATAAACCGATGTGTATGTTCTAGACAGAAGAGTGTAAATGCTATAGGGGTAGGAGGTGGGAGGGATGGTTGAGGAGGAGTAGGTATTGCTTGCCAAACAATCAATAAAATTCACAGAGCCTGTGCCAAGATTCTCATTTACTTGGCCTTAATTCTGTCATCTTTGATCTTTCTGTTGTGGTCTTTTATTTACTCGCCATGGATCTGCATATGTTAAGGAGATGAACAATTCTGAAGAGCCTAGTGTTGATAATAAGAGATTTCCATCTCTCAGTTACTGATGAGGGACAAAGAGGCTGAGATGGCAGACAGACAGACACAGACAGACAGACAGAAAGACACAAACAGACAGACAGGCATACAGACAGACAAACAGAGGGTTAGAATATAATGGCAGAAAGCCAGAAACCAGCTGTATGTGTACCACATTGTCAGGGCAGCTGTACCGTAGAAGCCCCTGTCTCTTTTCAGTTTAGGTTGCATTGGGATGGTGGACAACTTGGCCACCTTGTAGACAATGCAAACTTAGAAAGCATCCCTGGGCTTACTCAGTCACCAAACCCCCCCCCATAC
>JACXGI010000735.1:57821-85545 GCA_016801175.1 Esox masquinongy | reverse complement strand
TGGCTGTGAGTGGCTGGCTTTAGGGCTCCCTGGACTCTCTTCCCTGGTGGGTCAAAGACCCCTTATTGGCCATCTTGGTGGAGTACTGCCGGGAATGGAATGAGTGTTGGAGCAGGCCTGCTAGTTGCACATCATCTTAAATGAACAGCTCGGAGTGCCACAGCAGGAGCAATCAAACACCACTGTGACTTTAACGGGTTGGGAAATGGAGGTGAATCTGCAGAGAGGTGTACTGCAGCCACAAGCTGGAACTTGGACCCTCATTTAGTTGCCCAAGCTTCTGACTGTGGCCAGTTTGTTCTTTTTTTCGTTTGTCCTTATGAACCTCCCTCCCTCCACCTCTGACTGGTGCCCAGGTTGAGATCTTAATTAGACTTCCTGTTCTGGGAGGATGATGACACCAGGGACGGACCATGCACCAGGCCACAGTGGGACTGTCCTCTATCAATCCTGTCTTCACACTCCTAATTACTCACTTAATCTCATTATGGGGAGGACAGTCAAAGCACCTGGGCAACACTGGCCATTTGGGACACTCTCTAACAAACACCTGCAGGACTCCCCGCAAGGACCCTCTGTCTCACTGGTTATTAAGACTAAGGAACAGTCTTCAAATAGGATGACAGACTTTCCTTTTTTTCCCTGTCTGTAATGAACTTGTTATATGTAGCGGTGGTGAGAATGTCCAACCTTCCTTCACTTTCTGAAGCTACTACAGTCACCATCTTAATTTTATAGATTTTTTTTTGGTGAGCCTGCTTTACCATTACAGCAAAGCCCACGAGGCAGAAACCTGATGATAGATATTTACAATAATAAATAGAAAAGTAACATCCCTCCAAAATTTTGACAACCTCTAGCAATGCCTACCAAAGGCATGCTGTGAAATGAATATTAATGCCCAATCACAGCCCTAATCTATGAGTACAGCCGAGCGGCCTGGCCACACGACCGGTCCAATTGGAGACTCTGCCTCTATGATGGGATGTGTAGCAGCCTTTAAGGGAGCTGTAGGGACCTGCTCTCCGCACAGCTCCTGCACTCCCTGGAGTCTCAGATATGAAATAGATTGATTTTACTTCACATGCAGGCCTGATGACTGGCACTGACTGGATATAAAGGCTGCTGATATTTCTTTTTGAAGGGCTGTTCAATGCTTCTCAGAGGACTCAGAGTCCTTACACAGGATAAATCAGCTCTAACTGCTTTGATTTCCACCTAACCCCCTCCCCTGTGCCCCTAAACACTCCTCTCCTCTACCATGTCCCCTTGTTTCCCCTTGGTTTCTGTTCCTACTCAGAGTGGAGCTTAACCCAGCGTTAATGTACATGTACAGCCTATTATATCCAGTGATGTCTGTCAGCACAATTTTCCAGAGAGCCATAGCCAGCAAGCTACCAGGCTACTTGTTACCTGGGGCTGTAAGTTTGTGTGTTTGTGTGTGTGTTTATTAGCCTGCGTGAATGTGTGAGTGTGCCTGTGTGTTTGTGAATGTGTGTGTGTGCGGCTACGTACGTACTATCTGTTGGAGATGAGCAGGGTTTAGAGTATAGCATTGTGCAACTACTTAGTTAACGGTTAACAGTTTGGATAGGGCTTGATGTCCAAAGCGAAGGGAAAGAAACTATTTGGGCGGCAGGATTTTTTGGTCATGATTGACCTGTCCCTTTAATTTCCATAGGATCATTTTTGGAACAGTGGGTGACCGGGGTTGGAGGGGCCAGTGATGATCTTGCCTAAAAGATTCCTTGTCCTGTAGTCATGTAGGACGTCAGGAGTCATATAGGACCTCTGGAGTCATATAGGACCTCAGGAGTCATATAGGACCTCTGGAATCATATAGGACCTATGGAGTCATATAGGACATCTGGAGTCATGTAGGACCTCAGGAGTCATATAGCACCTCTGGAGTCATGTAGGACCTCAGGAGTCATGTCTGATCTCTGGAGTCATGTCGGACCGCTGGAGTCACGTCGGATCTCTGGAGAGTTGTCGGACTGCTGGAGTTGTGTCAGATCACTGGAGTCATGTCGTATCTCTGGAGTCATGTAGGACCTCAGGAGTCGTCTAGGACCTCTGGAGTCATATAGGACCTCTGGAGTCATGTCTGACCTTTGGAGTCATGTAGGACCCCTGGAGTCATGTCAGACCCCTGGGGTCACATAGGACCTCTGGAATCATGTAGGACCCCTGGAGTCATATAGGATCTATGGAATCATGTAGGACTCCTGGAGTCATGTAGGATCTGTGGTGTTATGTAGGATCTATAGTGTCATGTAGGATCTATGGGGCAATGTAGGACCTCTGGTGTCATGTAGGACCTCTGGTGTCACGTAGGACCTCTGGAATCATGTAGGACCCCTGGAGTCATGTATGATCTATGGTGTCATGTAGGACCCCTGGTGTCATGTTGGATCCCTGGTGTCATGTAGGACCCCTGGTGTCTTGTAGGACCTATGGTGTCATGTAGGGCCCCTGGTGTCATGGAGGACCAATGGTATCATGTAGGGCCCCTGGTGTCATGTAGGGCCCCTGGTGTCATGTATGAACTCTGGTGTTATGTAGGACCTTAGTTGGGGGCAGGTGGCAGCCAGCAACCTTTTTTGTAGGCTGTACAATAAATTTAAGTTTACGTCTGCAGCAAGCATGCAGATTTTTCATTTACATTTTAGTCATTTCTCTGGTGCTCTCATCCGGAGTGTCCAGCATTATTGATTGCATAAATTTAGTGCTTTACAATTTAATTATTTTTATTTATTTTTTAAGGATGAGGAGAGGGGATAAATTAACCAATTTCAAGCTATGGATGATTAGATGGCCGTGATGATATGATGGCCAAATTTAGCCAGAACTTCGGGGTGAACACCCTACTCTTAAAATAAGTACCATAAGAAGGACACCCATTTACTGTCTCTTCCAAAAGACAGGACAATGTCCTGGGGCTTTGGAATTTACACCAGAGCGAACAGTGCCCCTGCTGGCCCTACAACATCACATCCAACAGCATTTGGTCTCAGTTGTGGAGGGCAAACCAGCAGTAGGATACAATGAGATACGCTGTTGTTTATACGTCAAACAGTGGTGGAGGAGGTAAGGATGTACTCCACAATTGATTTATAAAACTGGTCAGGATTCACATGGAGATTTTTGTATTTTTTTCTACTGCCACAAGGGTTATATCCAATAGTGTGCCTTACTGGTGATTGCTTTGATGTTGTTCTCCCTCCTGTGATCGTGGGAGAGGATGGAATTCATGATGAATTTGTTGAACTAACACCTGAGCCCTCTATTTCGAGAAGTCGATGTAGGTAGTCTTTCCTGAAGTCGACCACCACCTTCATGGTTTGTGTTGGGTTCCAGGCTGTCTTGCAGTGCTCCTTCACTGATGGATAAAGAGGGGTTTGGTTTGTGGGGGTGGTTATGCTGTTTAGTGCTATGCTTATCACTTAACCATAATTGATTTACATGACATGAACAAAATATTTCCGAGTTGAATACATAAATGTTTTTATTTGATGGCCTTATTTTCTCATTACAGCCAGACAGCCACCAGCCAGACCACCATTGTAATGTTACACTCCCCCCACACACCAATTTAGAGTGTTTTTAACACTACAATAGTTGAGCATAGATACTCTCCATGACTACTGATGTCTAAAGACGATGTCACAGTGGGTGTGTATTGGAGGGGAATGGGTGGTAACTTACGCAGGAAGTCTGGTTCCGTAGCTTCTTCCAGCTCCATAAACAGAATCAATATAAACTGTATTTAGTCAATGGGAAGTAACTAAAAAGCGGCATCTCACACTGGCACCAAAACAATTCTACTATCACTAGCAACCACACTAGTTCAACAAAGAGTGCTATGTTAGTTAACAGGTAAACAACATTGTCAGTGAGTTTATACACCTACCAGGTCAGAGTTCTTGCCAAAGCACTTCACGTGTATCTGTTTCTCAAGAGTGTTTCCCGTTGCTACTGTGATCCTCGTTGCTACTGTGATTTGTATTTGCCTGTTATGTTAATGTTTTTTGATTGTTTTCACGGCAATTGTTTTAGTCCAAATAGGCATTTAGCTAGGCTAGTAGAAGGTGGGCAACTGGTGGCTACAATCATTGAGTAGTTCAGCTACCCAAGTAGAAATATCAATCGCGTATTAGAGCCGCCATCTCTCCCCTGTTTGTTCTTGTTTTGGTCATTGTAGTTAACTGCTAGGCTTTACGTATTAAGATTGGGTATTTTACCTAATTAAACTAGAAATCCATACCTACCAGGATCCCAGTTTGTTCAATTCACAGTGGAATAGAAGTTTTAAAATAATGTTTATTAGGTTTATAATTATGTTTGTTTTTGAATTACCGAAATACATTTGAAGTAAAACCAACATTGTTGTTTATGGCTTAGTACTAGTGTGTTCACACTTAGCAATCAGCAGGCTTGGATTATGTACAAGCTACCCATAATAAATCTAGACCTACCTCCCACACACCTACATGCAGCACCTCCTCACACACACACGCACACACACGCACACACGCACGCACACACACACACACACACATAAAATGGAATTGGTCAATTTTCCTCTCAGTGGCTCTTTGCTGCAGTAGATTTGTGCGTTCAAGGCCAAACCCCAGTGTTCGGCTCTGTTTTTGTTTGCTCCACACTGAAGGACAATGAAAAGGATTGCTCTGGCTCAATCAGATGTGACCAAACGAGGAGGCAGGGAGGGAGGGAGAGAGAGAGGGAGGGAGAGAGAGAGGGAGAGGAAAAGACAGAGAGAAAGAGAAAGACAGAGAGAGAAGAGAATGATAGGCCAGGTTGGTGGAGGTACAGAAAAGGAATATACTAGATAGTGGAGCATCGATGTAATGCTCTGCCTGCCATTATGAATGTATTGGCTGGAAAACAAAGCAGACAGACTGAGGCATGTTTTAAACATCAGTGGTGGGGTCCTTACTAAAGAGAAGCACTCGCCATGTCAGAACAGGCCAGTAATGAGGCAGGCTGCCCTGAGATCCCCTGATCCTCTATGCTACACACTCTCCCTCTACCAAGCTGCTTTCACTGAGGAGAAAAGAGGAGTGGAGGGAGGGGGTGGAATAGGGGAGGAAGAACTCTGAAAAAGAGGTAAAGGGAGAGTGGGAAGGGATATAATATGTGAAAGACACAAGACTAAGAAATATGGAGATGAGTGAGATAGCTAGAGAGAGAGAGAAAGAGGGCTACTGTAGATAGTGGGAGAATGAGTGAGGGCTACTGTAGAGAATGAGAGAATGAGAGAGAGCTATTGTAGAGAGAGAGAACGAGATGGAGAGAGAGACCAGGGACTGTACAGTACATTCTCTCCCTTTGGAGAAAAGGGAAAGCTAATAGATTACTGCCACAATGTGCTTGGCTGGGCACAAATGGGAGAGAAGTTGAAATAGTAGGCAGCACGTCCAGGGGTGGTGGATAAGAGTGTGCTAATCCTCCCGGTCAGGCCAGCTTTAGGCCCCACGCCCAAATCCCGCTGTCCTCCACTGAAATGAAATATGTTTTTACACCTGGCCGTGGTGATCAACTTATCCGAGTTGAAATTGTAACTCAATCAGCACAATCAAAATCAATCAATCACGTTCATTTTAAAATACCCTTTTTTACCACAAGCGCTTTCACACAGTCTAAACCCCAAAGAGCAATAAGACTTTTAAGGACAACGGTAAGGGAAAACTCCATACAAAGACATGAACCTTGGAAGAAACCTTGTAAGGAGCAATGCTCGTAGGGTGGCCAGTTGTCCTCTGACGGTGCCAGATAACAAGAGTACATGCAAGGGAAGATCATTCATCAAGATTTTAAAAACATTCAGATGACCAATGGGTCAAAAACACAGACTCCTCAGGAGTAAATGTCATTTGGCAACTCATTACTGTCCATTAAAATGTAATTACTGTGGTCAAAGACGGTGCAAAAAAACCCAGATCCTCCGGAGAAAATGTAAATGTCAGTTGGCTTTTCATCGACTAGTGTTAAGAGGTTGAGACAAAAATAGCGACTTAACTGTAGATGTCCAGGCTACTGCTCACTGGGCTCTATAAGCTCCTAAATGTACTATCCATGCCAGAAATGCACACACTTGGGGTTCATTTTAAGTTAAAGGGGAAGTGCTGTTATAACTAGATTTACTTTGAGGCATGTTGGAGTTTTTCACCCCTAAGAGAATGTATTGTCTTTTTGTTGTCTTATGAATAGATCCTGGGATGTCAACACATTTTGTTATAAATATATTTGTTTGTGTCTGTGTTAGAGATCTCCTTTTCACTGTATCCGTCTAACTCCTCTGCACCCACCAGATCCAATCATGTGCTGTATTGCATTGGGCTCGTGAAATGCAGTGTTTGATCCAAATAAACAGTTATGTAAAAGACAAATCATGATTTGTCTTTATTATCCCATTGGTTTAAGCTACAAAATGATTGTCATGGCCTACAGTTGGAGCCACATATGTACAAATACACCAGATAGAGTCCGAATAGCCTCTGCAAGACAGGTATATTTGCGGTTTCCATGTACACAGCACACAATATACATCTTAAGTGGAGCTAAATAATGTTGCTGTAAAAAGTTCTGTGGATATGTTTTGTGAATCTTACATTTCAAATTTGGGGAATGTGCTTCAAAACAAATTCCCGAATTTTACTGTTTAGCCAAACATATATGTTTTACTATATGTTTTTATGCATAATAGCCATAGGCCAATTTCAGTAATTTTGGATAATTTTCAACTATAATATTTTTGTGTACCTATATACTGGTGGTCCTTAAACTTAAAATCAAATATCTTATAATCAGCGGCATGACCTTATAACAACACCATATGTTAGCTCATTGGAAATCACAAATTAAGGGCAAAGAAGGGCAACGTTTTCAAGTTAAGAAAACGCTGATTTATTACCCATGCAGTGATGATACAGAAGTTAAATGACAAACACAACAAAGAGATAGAGAGATGGGGATGAAATACCAATGCTAAAGGGCCTCAGCGTTATTCCTACTGCAGACAGAAATATGCTGAGGAGGAGAGGAAGGGAGGGAGGAGAGGAGAAAGGAAGAGGTGGGGAGGGCGGGGTAGGAGGAGGTGGGGGGAGGAAGCGGAGTAATGGTGTCATGGGATGGATGGAGATCACAACAGAGATAAATTAGCTTTAGCTTAGCAACTCCTAATAACCACCAAATTCAAAGACGCTGACAAAGCAAACAACAACAAATCAGAGTGATGATGCGTATCATATTTTTTTTCTCCCTAGGAGATCTCTCCGAACACTATGTAAAAGACATATGAACTGTGCACTCTAACACACATCTCTACGAACACACAAACATTTACAATGGCATACATGTACCCTCACTCACTCACTGACTCACTCACTCACACGTACTAGCACAGAAACATACAAACATACACACTCATGAAGACACGCACAGACACATACCCGGCAGCCTCCACTCCAACACATCCAGCACAACCCACACATCCCTCTCTCTCCCCCAAAGCACACAACCATTTCCTGTGGAATTCATTTCGACGGCAGCGATGTAGCTGACATCGCCGTGCGGAGCGCCAAAGGTTACTGTTGAACACAGAAAGTAAAGGTCAGAAATCATGTTTAGTTTTCCTCTGGCTGCGAGGTAATTTCAGCCTGCAGATTGTATCCAGCAGCAGACGACGAGCACAGAGAGAGAAGAGGAACAGAGATGCTCATGCAGGGACCTAGCAGTTAGTGGCACCAAGGTTATCCAGTAAGCCTCGGTCTCACTCTGCCTCTGAGCCCCTCTGCTGTCACCCTTAATAACAGAGGCTCCCTTATCACTGCAACAATCACCTTGAGAAACACACTTGTCTTCCCACCATGCCTGTCGCTTTCATTAGAGGCCAGCATACCTTTCTGTAGGGGACACAACGGCTGAGGATCAGTTTAGTAGATACATTCTTTTAAGATGCTATCTGTTTGTGTACTTTTCTTCTGCTGTTTGGCTCACCGCTGAAGATCTATAGGTTCCACAGTTTCAGTAGCTATCTACACGGCTAAAAACATTGAGAGCTTTTGCCCTGTAGCTTTTGATCAAATTCTCAGGCCTGCCATTTCTGTGTGCCCATGAGACATTAGCTGAAGTATCTTTCTGAGGAAAAGAGGGATGCTGTTAGAACTCCATACTGTAGTAAAACACTGTGCAAATGAGGTCTCTTTGCCATCCAAGTTTCCACTTGAGTTGCTCAGGCGGCGACAGCAGCAGGATGAAGAGCTACTGTGTTATGTACTGTGTCTGAGTGCTACAGGGAGGCATTGTCTTTAAATCACAGAGAAATTAAGCTTTTGGAAGACTTCCTGAATGGTGTCAACGCTCCACCACTCGAAATACGCCTCTTCACTTTGACATTTCTTCACTTTGACATTTCTAACATGTCTAGAATTTCTAGCAAATCATATGCATTTGTAATGATATCCTCACCCCTTAGGCGCAGAAATAGGCAGTTAGATTATTCCCTGTATATCACAAATGTCAATTGTTATAGAGATTATGCCTACGGTGAAGGGCTTGGAGAGGAATATGCTGTAGGATTCCTCTCCAAGCCCTTCATGTTTATGCAGAACATCTCCATTTTTCTGAGACTGTGTGTGTTTCTCTGTGGGCTACCCGGTGAGAGGCTAAGCTAGGCTGGGCCGTGATTGCAGTGGCACTGAAGCAAGCAAGATGCGAGCCCTGATTGGTCAGCTGTGTCTGTAAAAGAACTGCCAAATCACTGCAATCAGCCGTCTGCAACCTCTCAGCTCTAATGACACTCCTTCATTAGGAGCCGGCCTCATCAAGCCCCCCGACACACACTTAGGTACAGGGCACAGAAATGCTCACACACACAGACACACACACACACACATATACACACACACACACACACACACACACACACACATATAAACGCACACACACACACACGCATGTGCTCACATACACACACACAAATTAAGGACACATCACGCAGGCCCTCACTCACCTACATGCCCAAGCTCACATGCATGTACACAAACACACCCACACACACAAAAAGGGAACACAAATAGACTGATGTAGAGCAGCCCAATTGGGGCAGGCTAGGGCAGGTCAGTCTCAGTGGAACGCAGGTCAGTCTCAGTGGAACGGTCAGCCCGGGTGGGACGGGGTAGGGCAGGTCAGTCTCAGTGGAACGGTCAACCCGGGTGGGACGGGGTAGGGCAGGTCAGTCTCAGTGGAACGGTCAGCCCGGGTGGGGTGGGGTAGGGCAGGTCAGTCTCAGTGGAATGGTCAGCCCGGGTGGGACGGGGTAGGGCAGGTCAGTCTCAGTGGAACGGTCAGCCCGGGTGGGACGGGGTAGGGCTGGTCAGTCTCAGTGGAACGGTCAGCCCAGGTGGGGCGAGGTAGGGCAGGTCTCTGTGGTGGGAGAGGAGCTCCACCAGCAGATTGGAGTTTAGGACAGCCTATCCTCAACCACTCGCAGGAGACCTGCTGTGGAACAGTTTCAAACGTTGGGCTGAGTGGCTTCAGCTAACAGAGCTAGAGGTGTGTCAGGTTTTATTAGGCAGCACAGCACAGTGAGGTGAGGCTGTCTGGAAGAGTCTGACAGAGCTACAGTGTATGGTGGTTTATCACAAGACTGAGGCAGAGAATGACTCTTGATATGCATTACGGTTAGAATACACAGCGTGGGATGATATCTGCATCCTCCAGGGTAGATCAACTTCACATTTGGTCCTTTCTTGGTTGCTGGCCTCTACCCAACATTGAATTGTCTGCCCTAGTTTTTGCTGGGCCTTTGCACTCTACATTCCTCATTGAATTAAAGCGTCCTTTTTTTCAGAGGGGGGCCAAAGTCTGTTAGGAGGTGAAAACGTTTATACACACTGACATGAATACACACCGCCTCCACATATAAACACCATGAGTGAACACACAGATGTTCATCCACGCACACACCACACACACACACACACACACACACACACAAACTGCACCACACAACATGATCTCAGGAATTGATTATACAAAATCAGATGTTTGTCCACTGTGGACAACTGTATGGATGATGTGGTATTGAAGAACTGTTACCTTAACTCTTAAATCAAAACCAAAACAAAACTTTAAAACAGTCAGTCTAACTGCTACATAGCCTAATGTTAAGTTTGGGAATTCATTCCACATGATTACGATTTAAGGTTCAGCTAATAGACAACAGAGCAGAACTGAAAAGAGAGGTACTAACTCAAGGGTGTGCCTAACATAGGATTGAACACATGAACCTCTGAGCAGGAATCTTTGATTTACGCCCATCTACAATCTCGTTCCCAAAGACCTAGCTAACCACAAATCTATTAGGCTGTAATAGCGCTCACCATTGCCCCTAGTGGCCTGTTCTCAAAAGCACAATGTTGGGGACCTGGGCAAATGTCCAATTTTGAAGTTGATCTGTAGTGATACGTCTGCTCTACACACTAATTCATAAAGAGCCCCACACTTCATACAGCCGTCTCCATGGTTACTTTTGAGTGCTGGCGGGCGGGCGGCTGCCAGTGGCTGGAGATAGGAGATCTTTGTAAGGCGCAGTGGTTCTGCAGTTGCCTTTTTGTGGTTTTAATGTGGAGCGGAATCTGTTTCTTTATTTTAGATTGTTATCATTTCTGTTCGTTCCGGCGACTATGATCTAAAATGACCTTGTAGTTTCACAAGCCCCTGAGAGAGAGGGGGAGGGGATTGAGAGTTAGAGAGAAAATAAAATAAGAGCAAAGGTCTCTCCACCTCCGGATATTGCACAAAACAATCTAGGTATCTCTTTCTACCGAAGAAGAACTTCAGAATGCATGCCTTTTCTTTTCTTTGTTTGCATAACACACTGCAATTTTAGTCTGAAAATGTCTGCAGTGACTTTAAAGTAGGACAATTGGATGCATCTACCCAACATCTCAGGAAAATGAAATACCAGCTCATAAGTTAGGATTGTTTGACAACGAAAAATGTGCACATTATCACAATAATGGATTTTGGGAGGTGATGGATTTAGGTTGTGGGGGAAATGGATAAGTATGTTTAAGATTCAAAGATAGGAATGGCTTTGTTAGTATGCTTCATATAGCAGAAATCTGGCATAGTGGATGAGGTTTTCAGCTTGGGGTGTTGTATTTGTGGATAAAGGAATAGCCTTGCCTATATTTAGACATTAACGCAACCTTTTACGCAGCTGCCTTTCAATCACTATCTCTTCCTCTCTAACTCTATCTCTCCATCTCAACGTATTAACCCACTTGGCCTCCTTATATCATTCTCTATCATTCTCTATCATCCTCTATCTTTCTCTATCGCTCTCTGTCTCTCTCTATGATGGTCTATGAGGCCCAGTGACTGTAACGCACAGCTATGTTATTTAGGAGCTATCCTCTAATAACAGTCCAGTCAAGGCTGGCAAGAATACAGTGATGGAAGGTAAGGACATGTGGGATGGGGGATGGAGGAGGGAGGGATGGAGGAGGGAGGGTTCGAGGAGGCAGAGATGGAGGCATGGAGGAGGGAGGGAGAGAGAGAGGGAGGGATGGAAAAGGGAGGGATGGAAGAGCGATGGTGGAGGGAGGGATGGAGGGATGGAAGAGGGATGGATGGAAGAGGGATGGAGGACAGAGGGATGGAGGTTGCTGTGGGTTCGGCGACCCATTAGGGAGTGCCAACGCTGCTTCACTGGGCACTGCAGAGAAGCTTTTAAACGCTACAACTGCCACCGCAGGCAGACAGAGGAAGAGACAGGGGAAGTGGAGTGCTGTTATCACGTAGGTAATCCGGACCCGTGATTACCCACTGGCCAACCTGCCAGTCAAATGAGTGCGCAGGTAATGGAGAGAGAAGCGCTCACTTTGGGGCAGTAAAGACGCTGTGCTGTGCTGTGAGGAACAGTGGCCTTTTCTGTTGCACATGATGGAACATGGAGGACTTTAACATTAATAAACTCTCTGTACACATACCTGTTGGAGTCATTAATACCGAAATATAGTCTGTGTTGATTCTCTGCAGCTGACAGCCGTGCCCTTTTCACGGTTCATCGTATCCCTTAAGGTTTTCTCTTTTTTACGTGCCCCCCAATCCCAACTGATGGGTATATCAGGCAGACTGGCAGCATAACCACTGTCAGCGGTGATTGCTGAGCAGCTACCACCACAAAAGAAGCTAATAAGCATATCCCTAGACACTTGACATCTGAGTCGCTGGGCTGAGCTCAGACATAGGTCGTGCTGATTGCCTCATTGCAATAAACATGAACGACTGCTAACTGCACAAAGGGAGCCAGGGCTTCCAATGGTTGGCCTACCTTTGGCTCCGAGAACTCTGACCTGCCACCTGAACCAATTTTAAAGAACATGAACTTCAAAGAACACTTTGATCGGGGAGAGAGTTATTGGCAAGATCTGAGCCAGTGTGCCTTTTCATTCCAGATTAGCTGCCTGGAATTGAACTCAAACTAATAACGGGCATGCGGCACCTTGAAGAGGAAGAGATCCCTGTCTAGTGCCGGACCGAACGTGATCTGCACTAGAATCACTTCTTTACAATAAAAGCCAGGGATAGAGAGAGGCGCTGGTCTTTTATTTTAGATGAACACACTGTATATCAGCATTCAAATAGACGAGTCCCACTTTACATTCCATTAGTTGCCATTAGTAATTGCTATGCTGTTTCCCACCAATCCTTTCCTGACAACCATAATTTCTCTAACCCAAAACAAACATAAAACCGACATGCCGAATGTGTGTCTTTGTAAAATGATGCTAAATTGCTATGACATGACAAACAAACCCCAGTTTACATCAGGTTCTTTTTTGACAAAAATGAAATGACTAATGAAGGATACTGGGCCAATGACGTCCTGTGGTCTGGTATATACACATCTATAAATATATATACACACACACACACACACACACACACACACCAAAAATGTGAAATGCTATGGATGCAATTACCATCCATGATAAGTTAGCAATATTTTTAGGCCAAGAAGAATGTGTCAAACTCAATCCACAGAGTTGTAGTGATTTAACAGTGTATCTAAAGCGAAACAGTTTATGTTGGATTTTCCAGCACAGCTTTTGGATTTTCCAGCACAGCAAATTTTCCTAGGAAACTACCATCTCAGTTTCCTGGTAACAACCATATTCTGGTTGGGATATTTAAGGTGATATAACAGTGTAATGGAAGAGAAAGTTGGCCACCAATAGCAATAATTCTTAATCAACGTTTCATACTGATATGACTGAGGAATTTGGTGATGTTGTTTAAATTTTATTTGAACCTTTTTCAATGCTAATGCCTTTTAAATTTTTCAACTAAATGCACCGGACTGCTACTGCATAGCAAGCAAAGCATACTGGGTTGGTTTACAAGTGGGACCATAACACAAGTAACTTCAATAAAAGAAAATATTACTAGATAATATTTGTTATGCCCATAAGACATTTCAGCAAGTTGCATCCATACATGTATTCGCTTCTCCACTCACCAACCACCTTAACAAACCTGAGGGGGAGGGGGGTTAAGGTTAAAGTTCCTTTTTGGTAGGTCACTTCGGTGCCACAATGGGGACGCCCATGTGTCAAGCATATCCATGAATACAAATACAATCATGCCTGATAAGGCGCTACAGGAGTGTAGCAACTGGGAGCCCCACCTCCCATGCTATGAATTACCCAGCTAAACCTGTATTCACTGATTTTATCGGTTTTCATGTACTTCCTGTGTTTTGCAGATCTCATGTCTGTTTTACTGTCTTTTTTGTAGTGATACATGGAAAGTGTTTTCATACCTTTCTTGTCGCGCCTTGTTATCGCTACTCGCAGCAATTTAACTGTCCCTTTGGGTCATATTCCCCCCAGGTGTTGTTGTTTGTAGTTTGTCACTGCAAGGTTGTGTTCCGTGGTCCGTTGCTGTCCGGAAACTGGGCTTTTTTTCTGCTTGGTGTGGTTGTGTTCCCTGCCTTGTCATCGCTCGTGCAGATTCTGCTCTGCATTGGATGATTCCCTTTTTGTGTGTTTTGTTAGGTTCTGGGCCATCTCAGTTTGTGTGATTTCTATCCCCGGCTGCGACCAGCCTCTATGCCGTCTCGGTTTGTGTGATTCCTATCGCCAACTGCGTCCGGCCTCTCTCATTGGTGAATTGTTCTTCTGCGCCGTTTGTAGTCCGTATTGGGCTCCTCTGCTGGGCTTGGTTTGTCTGCGCTGTCTGCATCCGTAGCTTGCGGCAGGGGATGGTGGCCAGGCTGGGCTCTAGTTACTGGTGCAGGCGTCTCGGGTTGGGCACGGGTTGGTGGCTGCCTCTGAGCCCTGAGCCATTTCTGTGGCTGGTTCCTATGGCTTCCTCGGGTGTGGATCTGATCAATATCCTCGGCTAGCCCTGCTGATTCTTTCCTTGCTGCAGTGTTAACTTCCAGAGTGTGGTGGACCGGTTGTGGGTTGGTTTTGCCATATTTTCCCTCTCTTTCCTGACGGTCACATTAAAGTAGCTTGCTTTCTGCCCTGTTTGATGGTTTGGCTGAGCAGGCTCCCCTTGTTTTACCAACGTATTGGTTGTAATGGCGTTGATTCCGTTCCCATGAGCGTACTTTACTGGTTTTGTGTTTTTGGTGACTGCCTGGGCAGTCACCAAAAACCGTTCTCGGTTTCCTCCAGGTTTGCTTGCTGCCAATCTGCTCCGTGGGTTTTCTCCCTTTCCTCCACATGCTGCTGTACCTTGCTGTCCTGGTTGTTGGCAACATGGATTGCAGCGCCTGTTCTATGGGATGGTTACCACTTGTTGGCATTCGGTAGGGTTCAGTTCTGCTAACATCGTCTCCTTTTGTGGGGCCGTTGCTGCTCCCGGAGTTTTCAGGTCATTGTTTTCTGTATGGCAGTGTTTTCAGGCTGTCTCCCACCTTATTCTTCGGCTTTGCACTGGTGGCTGTGGCCATGCTCACCTGGAGGGGCGAGTGAAGAGGGAGTGAGCACTTCGTGCATGCGTGAGGATGGCTAGCCTTTGTGCTGAGCCTGGGTTTTGCCAATGCATGTTTTGGTGTCTCCGTCAGTCTCGTCCTGTTCCTTAACCACGCGAGGCCTGGTGCTTGTTTAAGTCCCATTTTTGGCATCTCCGGGCCTGGGAGTGTGATGTCTTCCAGCCCTTTTGTGGCTGTTGCTCTCAGGTGATGCCTGACCCGAGTTTGAGCTCCCGGTGGCTGGAGTGCCCATTCCAGTCACTACCCAGCCATTGGCTGCCTTGGTTCTGAGAGTGAGGCTTTGGTGAGGCTTGTCTCATGGAGCGTCTTTGCTGGTGTCTCAGACCGCTTGGGCTCCTTTTTGGTGGTCCTTTATGTGCGTGTGTGGTAGGCCTTTGACCTTTGGTGCCGAGGCAGGGGCGTTTATTCTTAGCTCTGTTGCAGATGTGCTTGCTTTCCTGCAGGGGTTTTGGGGCGCGGCCTTTCTTTTTCCATCACTGCTGTTGGCCTTTCTTGCAGCAAATGTCTGGTTGTGCTCGATGCATTGTGGATGGTATGGATCTTGTGGATGGTACTGTTTTGTGGCCCTGACTTTGGACTGGCACGTGAGATTTACATGTGCTTTCGGATCGTCCGTTCTGCACCCTGTTGCAGTCAGTGACTCTGGGGTTGTGCTGCGTTCTCTGGGGTTATGTGCCTGTTGTGCCGTGTTCCCTTCTGACCTGGAGCTTTTTCTCTCGCTTTCCAACCTTACCAGCAGCGTCCACTGACCAGCAGCGTCTGCACGGTTGTGCCTCCACATTGTCTGGACCCGACTGGGGGGTTCCTGTCCGGGGGCGTTTTTGTCTTGCGGTGTGCTCTTCGGGCAGTGTTTCTTCCCCTGGTTTGTGGCATGCTTATCAGTGATGGGGGTCAGCTGTCGCTTCTCGGAGTGTATGGGTGCCCTCTGCTAGGGGGGTGGTGGCCCCTGTGTGTACTCATTGGGTTTATCCATGGCTGAGATTTGCCTGGTGCTTGTGTGTTTTTTTTTCCTTTGGTGCTATTTGGTGCTATTGACTTGTGGGATGGACGGCCTGGCAGCCTTGCCCATTAGGCCTGTTTTCCTGTGGCCTGTGTTTTTGAGCGGGTTGCCTTGGCCTCTCACGTCAGTATTCCGCCTCTCCGGCTTAGTGGCAATGTGTATTGTCCCGATTGTGGCATCAAAGTGACCGACCGAAAGGGAACTTTACGTGGCCATACACCATTTGAGTCGCTGTGAAGAGCAGTTCTTAAATCAGCGAATACAGGTGTAGCTGGGTAATTTATAACATGGGAGGCGGGGCTCCCTGTTGCTACACACCTGTAGGGCCTTATCATGCGTGATTCCATTTGTATTCATTGATATGCTTGCGGCATGCATGTTCCCATTGTGGCACCTTGTTCCCTCCCTCAAAATCATTAGCCAACAACAAAACACTTTCACTAGCTAGCCAGCTAGCATATTCTAACAAACCTAATTGTGGTTGTGCATTACATGTATTCTTTACTGTTATTCAATTTTAATTTGAGCAAGTTTGCTACATCCAGGAAATAATTCTGCAGAAACAGGGAATGTGAATTATACTTATTGATTCTATATATTATACTTATATAATATAGTATATATTATACGTATTGATTCTAAATATAATTACCTATAATTCCCTAATTACATACCTAAATATAATTACCTAATTAACTATTATATAATTATAATTACCTACTTCAGAAGACTTTTTTATCCTTAAATCCCTAAATATCAAGAAAGAACGCCTGCAGCAGGGTGATCATATTAAGATCCTACATCTGTATCATAAGCATTCATCCTTCCAAGCAGTTTGATGCGTTTTTCAGCTATCTCCAAATATCTCCCTACAACAATACATATGTCACCCAACAGAAAACATGAACACCATTGCCGAAATATATGCCCATTTGTTATTGTATTGATTTTCCTAACCATTAGGAAAGTAAATGGAGCGACCGTCATTGATGTTGATGTGCACAATATTGTGGTCAATATTGTGTTCTGCGGAATTCACTGGAGATTTTGTTTTAAATTAGGTGAGTACCAAAACCTCACTGAAGCTGCGGTAAAAACAAACAAAAAAACGTCAACCTATTTTGGTATTAATGTTATCAGGGAATAGGGGAGCTGCAAAAATGCTTTAGCGGCAATATTCACAAGCTGTGGCCACCGTTGGTACTGCTAATATCTTGGTCACTGGGATTGATTTTTGAATGTTTAACACAGACCTTCTGTGGTAGTAAGTTCCTGGATCCTCAGCTCCTTCTGTTGGATATATTTGCAAGGCAGGAGCAGCTTAATCTAGAGCTGGGCCTGCTTTACAAGCCCAATCTGACGCCACAGATCACAGATAGTGACGGCAAGTGTCAAAGCCAGCCCTATCGAACGCCACAGGACACATCTTTTGGGTCACGCGGGGTGTAATGATAGCTTTAAAACCTGCAGTATTAAGAGTTGCTCTTGTTTCCCTGGATCTGCGGAGGGGGAGGGGGTTGGCTGGAGACAAGCCTACATGACCCTCCTGTTATTTTAGAAATCTATTCCTGGCTTCCTCCGTGTACAATCTGAATTATTAATCTGGAGAAATGGGATCCTTGCACATCAGTGAAACTGGATTTTATTTGTACCTCTGATTCCATTAAAACAGAGTAAACAAAGTGCTGGCCTGCCATGATTATTCCGCCCCCCCTACCCCAGCTTCTTCATTCCCTGCTCCTTCATTCCCTTCCTCCTCCTTCATTCCCTGCTCCTTCATTCCCTTCCTCGTCCTTCATTCCCTGCTCCTTCATTCCCTTCCTCCTCTTCCATTCCCTCTCCCTTCATTCCCTTCCTCCTCCTTCATTCCCTTCCTCCTCCTCATTCCCTTCACCATTCCCTTCCTCCTCCTTCATTCCTTTCCTCCTCCTCATTCCCTCCTCCTTCATTCCCTTCCTCCTTCTTCATTTCCTCCTCCTTCATTCCCTTCCTCCTCCTCATTCCCTCCTCCTTCATTCCCTTCCTCCTCCTTCATTAACTCCTCCTTTATTCCATTCCTCCATTTCCATTCCCTCCTCCTTCATTGCCTTCCTTCTCCTCCATTCCCTCCTCCTTCATTCCCTTCCTCCTCCTCCATTCCCTTCTTCATTCCCTTCATCCTCCTCATTTCCTCCTCCTTCATCCCCTTCCTCCTTCATTCACTTCCTCCTTCTTCATTCCCTCCTTCTTCATTCCCTTCCTTCTCCTCCATTCCCTCCTTCATTCCTTCCTCCTCATTCCCTCCTCCTTCATTCCCTCCTCCTTCTTCATTCCCTCCTCCTTCATTCCCTTCCCCCTCCCTCATCCCCTCCCTCCTCCTTCATTCCCTCCACCTTCATTCCCTTCTTCCTCCTCATTCCCTCCTCCTTCATTCCCTTCTTCCTCCTTCATTAACTTCTTCTTTATTCCCTTCCTCCTCTTCCATTCCCTCCTCCTTCATTCCCTTCCTCCTCCTCCATTCCCTCCTCCTTTATTCACTTCCTCCTCCTCATTCCCTCCTCCTTTATTCACTTCCTCCTCCTCATTCCCTCCTCCACTCCCTTCCTCCTCCTTCATTCCTTTCCTCCTCCTCATTCCCTCCTCCTTCATTCCCTTTCTCCTCCATTCCCTTACTCCTCTATTCCCCTCTTCCCTTCCTCTTTCTTCTACTTCTTTATTCCCCTCATTCTTTCTCAGGCTATTAATCCCAACAGCATGTGGGCCTATTAAACACAGAACAGCGCAATGTATGGCTTTGTGAGTTGGGTTTATATGTGTGCATACTGGCACACTAGCAGTCAAATACACATGCTAAAGTTTTTTTGTTGGTTGCATATGTGTGAATGAATGTAGCAATAGAATAATGTTCCCCCTTTCTTTATCGTACATCATGACAGCAAATTATATATTTCCTTGTCACAGAGAACAGCTAACTACACTTGCCAAGCTCAAATATAACAGCTACAACTTTATGCTTTTTCCCTCGTCTTTTTCTCCATCCAAGATTAGCATGACCGTCTTTAGCATGGAACGAAAGTAAAGCACATCTGAATCCTTTCGCTGTATCTTACCATGACAACAAATCCTTGTCTCATTCTCCCTCACTCAGATTTCAAGCTCCCTGGTTCCTATCTGGATGACATTAATGAAAGGAAAGGGGAATCATCACAAATCACAGTGTTCTACCTTTGGTACAGAAACACAAATATATAGTTCCCTAAGATCCAGGGAGCACTTTGACATACCCAGAACACTTGCCTCCTTTTTCTCTCAATGCTCTGATCTGACATTAGAATGCAATGCAACATTTCCCTGTCCTGAGTGGAGAGAGAGTGTAGCTGAGCTGTATCCGTTAGCTGGGCCGCCGTGTGTTCGCTCAGCGAAAGGGTAAACATAGCTCTGGGGAGGTGCTCTACCTCCCCCACAAGACTCCAGGGCCACCATGTGACCAGACAAGCAGCACCTCCTCACTTCCCAGCCTCCATCCTCCTCTACTGACCTCAGTCATACAGAACATAAAGAACGGTAGCCCCCTCCTTGTGTGGAAAAGTATCAGGCAGTTGGTCTAACATCACCATTAGCTATACAACACTATTGACTATTTAAAACAACAGCATGAGCGCAATCATTAAAATTGACTTTATGCTGAATCGTTTATGATTAGACTGCTGGAAGACACACTACAGAGTTCCACATTAACCTCCACCTCGTGGCTAATTGGCACATGAAGTCACACATTTGTGTGTCTGCCAGAGTAGAACCGTTCAACATGGTTGACTGTGTTATTAGCCAGCTGAAGGTCTGCGGTGAGTTACTGCTAAGAGGACAGGCTGTTGGGCCTCTCCTGGCGATGACTTGGGAGGTGGGATGTCCCTGCAGGTTCTGAACCAACAGGTTAAACTGGGGTTCCAGCCAGGCTCATGACTACCAAATACTGGCAGAGCCCTGCCTTCCTGGAACACAATGATATACGCATACATGCACACACACACACACACACACACACACACACACACACACACACTCCCAGTTCTCTTTAAGGCCTTGTGTTTGCACAGGAAGTGGTGGTCTGGATGTGCCCATGGAGCTTACAGAGATTCAATCATTTCCATTGACCTGCAGCCAGGATTTTGCGAAAAAAGCCAGCTAGCTCAATAACAAAATTGTCCAATAACGCTGAATAGAATGTGGAGAAATATCTTTATTATACATGACCACGTTTCTAGCTGGGGTTAGTATCGATTCTCTTTTGTTTTCTTTTGTTTGCTGGTGCATTGTCAGATTGTCAGAGTTATATATTTTAGCTACAGTGAACAACGGTGAACATTTCCAGAGCTGGTCTTCAAAAGTCAGACTTTGGGAAAAAAAAAACACACAAAAATAATGGTTTACCTGATCAATGCACTGCTGTAGCACGTTATGGAACATCTAAGAATGAAACAAAAATGAATCAATAAGACATTTGGTTATAATAATGGCATTTCTTACTGAGTTATACAGATTTCGTCAAAGCCATTATCCTGTGGAAATGATACTGATTTAGTTACTGGGAGCAGTGAGTATTATCCCACCCTGGATACTATTGCAGGACCTTAGTGTTAGGAAGAAATAATCCCAATCATATTTGAGCCCACCTATTGTCTGTTATCAACTTGATTTCAACAGTTTTCCATGACCCAAGTCAGCCATTAAAAATGAAGGGGAAGGAGTGGTCTAGAAATGAGCACAATTCCCATTCTGCCAAGTAGGTCTGTATTTACTTCGATATTGTTTTGCGATTACTTGTTTTGGGATACTTAAGTATAATATAAAATATGAGAACATTCTAGAAAGGTGGACATGTAGTAAAGAGGTCAATGTAACACAGAGCATTTGGTCATTTGGTCATTGGCGTCTATTCCTCATCATGGTTTATTTATTGTAAAAAGCCCGAAATATGGTTGCTCAAGTCCAATTTTAATATTTTGGACGGTTTTTGGTGCATAACAAAGCTGTCCTTTTCAGGGTTTAGAATTGAATGTTAAACCCTACCTCACAGTTGTATATGCTGGTAGCATAGCTAGCATACACAAATTGATGCAGGTAGTCAAAGAATGTTTTAGCTTTAATTCAATTGATTGGTGACAATTTCATGAACAAATATTGACATTTAAATATAAACATCAGCACGGTGTAAAATATAAAACATAGCCTGTAGTGATGTTGCTGGTTGTGCAACAAGAAGATTTGTGTTCTTTTCCCGCACATTTCCATGGCATTTCCATTGTTTTTCAAAAAAAGTCTGTTTTACACGTTCAGCCTGTGAAATGGCTTTGAAAACCACATATATGTCGACTTGAATAAATATATTTTAAAAAAGTCTATTGTAGATAATGCAGCAGAAAACAATGTTACACACTTGGGTTTGCACTGAGTCATTTAAGCTGACCAGCTTTTACAATAAAAGATATAGGCTTGTTTCTAGAGTGGCAAGTATATCTTTAAACGGTGTGAAAGTGCTTCAAGTCTGGCACAAATTAGTAGTATTACATTTCGTGTGCTTTGTAAGTGTGTGTGCTGTCTAAGTGTGTGTGCTGTGTGTGCACTGTGTAAGTGTGTGTGCTGTGTGCCGTTGGTTGAAACCTCACTGGAGGCACTGTGCTTATCAGAAGAGCACGGCGACGTGGCTGGAATGATTAGTTTGTCTAACAATGGAACTTCCCTCCATCTGCATGACCATTTCCCCGTTTTCCCTCGTAGCCTCGGCAAATAGTCTAAAGGGTAAGCCTAACCAGGGGCTATGCGTGAGTGGATGGCAAAGAGCAAAACAAGATCTCTAAAAGGATTTTGTAATTTAAAATAAATTGGTTTGGGAGGAATCAAACAGACCTTATTTTAACGTCAAACCTAAGGAGAGAAAAGCTACCCCAGGGAGCAATGTTGTGTCCCTGTTGTTTGTCTCTGTCTGGTATACTGCCCCCTATCTCTGCCAGGACCTTCCAGCAGGCGCTCCCTGGTGTGCCTATTAGAGGTGGCCTGGCATTCTAAGGGACTAAATTGGCTGGATGCGGTTTCACTCGGCTTAGCCACCATGCTGGCACAACACGTCTGCTCTGCTGCTGCTGCTGGGCAGGACCATAGCCAACTTTCACAGCTCCATCCCCGGCTCCAGCCTCCTTTCAAAGCCCAGAGAAAAGCTGTTGATGGCAGCAGCTGTTTCCCCGTGGGAGCTGGGGAATTCAGGAGGCCTGGTCATTAGTGGGAGCCACTGTGCTGTGTGTTGGGGAAAGACAGTGTCAGGCACAGACAGCTGCGAGCCCTCCATCACCCCACAGCATAGAACTGCACATCTCGGTCTCTACCTCTACCGCTCATAGGGAAAGAGGAGAGACAAGATAAAGGCCTGGTCCCAAGTGGCCTTGGCAACACAATTGGTCTGCCTCCTAAAAGACAGAAAAAGTCCTTTACACTTTGTACCGCAGGGATGCATGGGTCATAGCATATTAATAAGCAATGAGAACAAAATAGATGGAGGAAGAAATGGATGAAGTCCGAGCTCATTTTGAAAGCACTCTATTTCCCTAGCAAAAGGAGTATCAGGAGTATCCAAATTTCAAATTAAGTTTTGCTCTGGTATTAAGTATGTATCTTGATGCCAAATAATGTAAGGAAATGTAATGATAGAGTGAAGAAAATCAAAGAATCTGATTTAAAAACCCAAAAACAGCTCTCTGCATGAGGGTAGGTGAAAGCAGTATGTTTCCTCTCAGCTGACCCACCACACCCCCAGCAGTGTCTAGCTGACACAGAAAGTGACTCAAGGCTGGCATTTGCTTTGTCTCCATTCCACGGTAGTTATAGTCCTATCACACCGGCACGATAACATCTGACATATCAGGGGTTGACATTTGGTGCATGCTGGAACATTCTAGGTCTCTATCGACTTGAATGGAGAGCCGCCTGCCCCTTTACGAGCCAGGAACATCTGGAGATGCTGCTGCCACCATACCACTCTGAGAGGTCTGGGCGGGAGGGCTGTGTGTGTGTGTGTGTGTGTGTGTGTGTGTGTGTGTGGGTGCGTGTGCATGTGTGTGTGTGTACGTGTGAGTGTGTGTGTGTCTCGTGGCCCTAGCTACTGAAGTGTTGTTCCACCACCACACACACGAAATGATCTGCTGCGCCACCAGCGTGCTACGCCTTGTTCATGCACCCCCCCCCACCTCGCTTTGCATGCATTGTTAAATAGGACTGATGGAAGCTCCCTGGCCATTATTCACTGCATTGCCTGGTTAATTTGTGTGCTCTTACAAGTACAAAGATGTCAAGCAGGATTGTGCGCTTACCTTGGCTTCCCATGAGACCATTAATCCTTTTGCCGGTGTAGTCACCGCACAGCCTCACCTGGCTCCCAGCGCTGCCGGGAAACTGCTGTTTGGGCCCTTTTTTCCACATTTATTCTATGTTCCAGTCTGCTCTCATCACTGCGGAAATGTGATTGTAATGGAATAGCAGAAGACTTCAGTACACTTTCTTTAGAGGGAGAGATGGGGGGAGTAGGGACGGGATGACTAGCTCCAGACAGGGAGAAAAATAAAGGAATTCAAGCAGAGATACATCACAGCGACCTTCAAAGAACATCTCTGTTTTTTTTTCCCGAATGGCATACCTTGTAAATACACAGTGTAATCTCCAGTGACTGCACAGGCTCTCACTTATATGATTTAGTGGGGGAAAACATTTATGGACAAAGTTTGAGAAAATAAATATTTGATCCTTAAAGAGATTATCAGAACAGGCAAAATGGTACACACGTTTGAAAGGTTTACTTTGATAGGAAAATAGCAGCACTTTGCCAAAAATCCCTGTGCAAACATTCAATTTCTTCAAAGCTTTAACTATTTACCCAAGTCTTCTTCAGCCACCCTAACTGTTGTCAACATTGATGTGAGAAACCATGACCATTATGGTGGATTGGTTTGTTAATTAGAATACATGGTTCACACATATAATTATTATTAACAATCAACAAGACAGTTATTAGACAAAGCTGATGCAGCTGCATGGATAACTTATACAACCTTGTGAATAAAGAGTTAAACGTAATCTAGAATAAGCTTTCCAGATCTGGCCTCCACATTGCTTCTCATGTATATGCACTTATATGTAGGCCTATTGTATACAGCCCATGAACATAACAAATATACCTCATCATATTGAAATAACAATAATCTCAAGCGCAAGGAAACCCAGTCTGCAGGAACAGTGTAGAAATACAATTTATGAGTGCTTAAGCACAGCACACACTGATACATTTTTCTTTCATTTCAATAGTAATACATCATAGAATGATTTGTAAAATGGTGAAAATGTGTGATACCTTTTAGGGTAAAAAAACCCACTTATTATCCATAATTGGAAGCCTGTAAAAATGACTGAGCATTCTAGGTTTCTTTACAGTCTGCACTTGACTTGGGCAGGAACTGTCCGAGCATATAAAAACGTTTGTTTTTAAATGCTTGGCTACCAACTCCTCTATAAACAAATAGCTGTAGACTCATCATTTGCCCCAAAAAACAAATACATCTTCATGCAAAATGAAGGCAGAATCTACATTGAGTATCATTCATTCATATTAGGATTCCAATTATGATTTCAGCAGTTTCCAGCAGATGTTAAGATTAGGTTGCGCCGTTTCAAATTTGGGAATATCTCTCATTCTGCGGCCCTCCTTGTCTCCCTCCCAAAAAAAGGACACAAGGACAGAGAGCACATAACCAACACCCCCCCCCCACCTCCTCTGAGTGTGTGTGTGTGTGTGTGTGTGTGTGAATTCTGCATGTCCATGCCAGTGTGAGTGGGCTGCTGACTGAGGAGAGGGAGCGAGACGTGGTTTCAGCAGAACGTATCCCACTAGCCTATAAATGATGACAGACAACACACTACTGGACCTAGATAGCCACTTCAAACATGGAGCTTGTAACATGGCTAGTTCGATCTCGCTAGATAATTATTGAGATAGCCGAAGTGTTATTACTGTTGACAGTCACTTTTTCATCGGCAAGAAAATAGATCTGACACCAATGGACCCAAAAATATGATTATTCAATTAAGCAGTAGCCATGTAATTGTTATAACATAACACATTGTAATATTCAAATGAATTCCATGCTGTGCATATATAGATTTCCCTTGATCAATGTTTATAGATAAAGATGTCTTAGTTAGCCATCTGGCTGCAAAGTGGTGTACTGTATGCCTTCCTACACATTATCCATTGAATTAGGGAATGTTTTTAGAAAGGCATACAGGTAGTGTTTGATTGTTTCAGTACTGTCTGTCATGGGTGGCCAACCTTCCACTTGGAGAGCTAGTTAGTACGTGTGCAGGCCCTCACCCCTCAGCTGCGCTCTATCAAATTTTTTGCCTAAAGATCAGCTATAGTACAAGACCTTTAAATGTTTAGGTGTGATTCAGAACTAGATCAAATGCCTGCGCTATCAGCAGCTCTCCATGTGGGGTACGGTAATTTATACAGTGGCCTAAGAATGCAGTTATTTTACTTGATGGGGGGTTAAGTGCCTTAATGGAGAGCACAACATCAGGAGATGGAAGGACTGTGGGATCTGAGGCCAGCAGTCTTCTATTTACTTTTTCATCAGCTACAAAGATACCACCAAATAATTGTCATGGAAATTTTCTGTCCCAAGGGATGTTGGGGCAGCTTGGGAAAAAGAGCTCTCTTTCAGCGATTTCATCCTAAGTCAAGCACTGTAAACAGTAATAGCTTATAGCTTTTCCCTAAAAAAAAAATTCTAATGGTAATAGCTTATGCCTAATATGGACTCATATCGTGAGTTTTAGGCACCAATGCCTGAAGCTGAAAATATTGTATTATCTTTTTTTACAGTAGAAGAATGTTTTCAACAGCAGTTAGGTAGATACGATGACTTGCATAATACAGCATGTTTAAAATGACTGATTTCTTATAACTCTTTGTTAGAAGTAATGTTTTCTTATCTATAGTTAACATTACCTTGCTAGATGGCTTACATTAGCTAGAGAGCTACATCTCAAGATGTACAGCCGGCATGCTGGAGTATATTCTAGAGTAAAGAAAATAGTACTTCAAAATATATAACAGCATCTATGCCATAAAGCTAAATTACACTATTATACTGGCAGCACTGCTGTAAATTTACAGGGGAACGTTGTTCATGTACTGAGGCAGGAACACACACATACATATTCACACACACAGACATACACACACATACAGTACATACTCACACACACACATCTTCATCAGTGAGGGAAGAGAGTTTGTGGAGGTGGAGGAGCTGGAGGTGGACTGTAGATTACCTTTGCAATTTCAGGAGAGAATGCAGCTGATAATGATCCGGGATGTTCTCAGGAAAGGTCAGCTGAAATTGCAACAAGCGTAATTAGTAGCTTATCAATAATGTATCCTGCAGGTTCAGTGGATGTGGGGAATGAATTCCAGGCAAGGAGAAGCACAGCACAGAGCAAACACGCGCACACACACACACACACACACAAATACTATGTACACACACACACAAACACGCACACACACTCACAGGTTGCCTTTTGGGATGCAGTCTAAAGCAGTGTAGTGACTGGCTGAAGAAACTTCAGGACCCTGGCATTGATCACTGACTCAATTATTATCGATTACATCATCACATTTGGTGTCCAGAAGAGCAAAATATAAGAAGATATTCTGCTTGAAATATGCACAGAATATTGGGATTTATGCAGTGTGGAATATGCTCAGGCAATCATGGTTAATCATCTATTGCTGGATTTGCCTTTCCAAAGCGCTGCTTAGGTGTCAGTATACACTGTCTCATAGGTCACTTTATGGCAGAATATATTCTATAGGAATACCGGCAACACAGTCTCATTAGAATATATGAAAAATACTGGCGTATAACCGTTTAATGCTACTGTGATTTTTTTCACATAGGAAGCCACAGCTTTTGCATAGGAGTTCTAATACCGTTCAGTACTTCTGTACATCCTACGTAAGTAGCTTTAATATTCAAGGGAGATGTAAAATGGAGACATACATGCATTTCTCTTGTAATGGAAACCTTAGTTACAAAGTTGCATATTTTCTATGGTTTAACAATGATACAAAGACAGAACCTTTGACGTTGAGCATAGTCTACCTCATCAGTCAGAAGGAAGTTGTTTTTACAGAGGGTTGCATCACACAGTTAACATACAGGTTGCTGTTACAGTTTGGGTAATAGATTTCGTGATCAACAATCTTTCAATTTTTATTATAATATTTAACTTCTGCCGAAACCTGATCAATATCATGAAACTATATAATAGTTTCTCCTCTCAAGTGTGTCTCTGAATGGTTTGAGTTTAAAGCTAAAATATTTAAGCTCAAAAGGAAACTTGAGCGTGATACATAATTCATTGGAATTTTTCCTCATCCGATACTTTCTCACTAATAAGGACTTTGAGATTGAGACAGATTTTTGTAAAAAGAAACTGTCTGCAGAAGAGCTGGAGTGTTTAAAATCAATCCAGGTTCCAGGGCTCATGAAAAGAAGTAGGGAAAACCTTGAGCATGTGAGATGAGCGGAGAGACCGAGGGGGGCCAGGGGCACTAGCATTGCTTCATGTGGCTGCAGGTTGGGGTGGCGGTAGTG